>JAOUQU010406868.1:0-11796 GCA_028566735.1 Ammoglanis amapaensis
GCTTTATTGACGCGCGTGCACGCGAAGGGAGTAGAATTCTGCCGGGGAGTCGGATTTCGGCACAACACCTCCAAAATACGATTAATTGCGATAAAATTTAACGCATTAAAATCTTTGTAATTAATTAATCGAAATTAACGCGTTAAAGTCCCGGCCCTAATTATTATACATGGGCCTGATTTCTGGATAAATCAATATCTTCTGATCTCCACTGTTTAGGTAAGACTCACACCATGTTGGGGAGTCAGGAACAGCCCGGTGTAATCCCCAGAGCAGTGCGGGAGGTCTTCCAGCTTGTCCGTAACCACGAGAAAGACCAGGATGAATGGAAGTTCTCTGTCGGAATGTCGTACCTCGAGATCTACAATGAAAAGGTATCGGATCTCCTGTAGTGTGAATCCAGAGGATCCTGTTATGTAACAGACTTCCAAGATCCCAAGGTGTTAAAACATCATGCAAAAAGTTAATCGAGGACAATTCCTGCAGGTTTTGGACCTTCTTTCACCGAGTTCTCAGGACCTGCCCATCCGTGAAGACAAAGACAAAAACATCATCATCCCGGGCCTCACTCAAACATCCCTCTCATCTTTCTCGGACTTCCACACCCACTTTGTTCCTGCCAGTTTGAACCGCACCACGGCATCCACCAAACTGAACCAGCGCTCCAGCCGCAGCCACGCCATTCTCCTTATCAAGGTACCGTCATGACCCCTGCTCCCGCTCATCCTGAAAGCATCTAAACAGGTCCTGGTCTCTGTGCAGTAGGCCATGATTTGGTAGCTGGTGCCGAAATCGAGTTTCTCTCCGCAACACACCCGCCGGCTCTCGCCGTGTCGGCTGGGTACTACAAGGGAGAATACACACGCCTTAAAAACAGTTTTTTAATATTCACGTGAGCCATTTAAGAACCTTTCACTTTCTTCCTCAGGTGGTGAAGTGTCAGTGCGTTCCCCCTCACAGACAACAGACGGGTAAGCTCTACTTAGTGGATCTGGCCGGCTCCGAGGACAACCGTCGCACTGGCAACCAGGGTATCCGCCTGAAGGAGAGCGGTGCCATCAACCTCTCTCTATTCACTCTTAGCAAGGTGGTGGACTGTCTGAACACAGGCGCTGGGGGTCGCGTGCCCTACAGGGACAGCAAACTCACCCGTCTGTTACAGGACTCGCTCGGTGGCTCGGCCCACTCGGTCATGATCACCAATATTGCCCCGGAATACAAGTACTACTTCGACACGTTCACAGCGCTCAACTTCGCCGCCAAGTCCAAGAACATTGTCAACAAACCCTTCGTCAGGGAGACACTTGTGACCTCCACTGCTGGTGAGTTTCATTTCCTTTGATTTTAATCTGTTAGTTTATAATTCTTTCAATAGCCCTTGAGCAAGACCCACAGTTACTTACTGTTAAATAATACTAATGCTCAGACATAAGTCATTTCAGATACAGCTGAATATTTAGTTAAAACGTTCTCTTATCAGGCAAGAGGAACAGAGAGGAGCAGGAAACCAGGGGCTCTGGAGAACCCCAGATTAAAAAGTCGAAAGAATCCAAGAGAGCCGAGCAGACCTCACCCACACAATCTCACAGGTATTTAGTCTAAGTCTTCCCGCTTCTTATGATGCTCCCCACTGCTTTACTAAACCTCTCTCCTTCAGCCCAGCAGATAACGCAGTCTTGGACCGGCTGCTTGCTCTGGAAAAACTGATGCTTGGAACGCCTGAGAAGGACCGACTCAAGCTGCTCAAGACTGTCGCTCAGTCACGCAAAGAGATCCAGGTCAGGATCATGTACACACTTTTTAACTAAATGAATTAGTTCTTGAACCAGTTCTGTTCAAAGATTTTCCGACACATGCTTCTTCTAGGTTTTTATTTATTTATTTTTAGAAGGTGCAACAGTGGTCTGAGATAGTCGAATGAAGGTATAGCATAACCATGAGAGTGGTTCAAGAGCAAACATGGTTTAAAACAAGTGTTTCACCCCGGCAGTAAACTGTACAGAAAGTACTGAATCTTGATGCCATTGCAATTCTTATAAGAAGTGTTACATCTTACAGATGTGCTTTAGTGTCTGTGTTGCTTATAAGTTTAAAACCTGTTGTTGTTTGGATACACATTCAAAGCCAGGCGTGATGACCCATTACAAACGTTTGTTCTACAGATGTTGAAGGAGAAGCAGAAGGAACTGGAGCAGAAGGCCGAGCTGTTAAACAAACTGACCGGCGATCAGCACGACCTTAAAGACACGACGGAGGACATGAATGCGAGTAAATCCCTCTTCACGACCGACCTGCTCCCCCTGCACAGGAAACAATCCGTCGCCAAATCCAAAAAACAAGCTGTTGTCATGCCGCTGCAGGGTAAGACGTACACCCAGCACATCAACCTTTTTTTTCTTCCTATCGATCAGTTTGACTGTAAATACCTTTGTACGCCATTGGTGTGCCGTCTTTAAATGTTTTTTGTTTGTTTGCAGTGTCTCATGTGCAGCCCATGGTCTGCAAACCATCTAGGACTCTCGAGAAAAAGAGGCACATCCAGAAGGAGGTCAGTGTTCGATCTTGCATGTCGTGTTTAACATTATTAATGAGGCATCATTAACATCCGTGTGTTCGACTTGCCCCCAATAGAAGGAAACTATGTGGATTATGACGTCACTTCAGAAGGTTTTTTGTCCAATTGTGAATGTGCCGTCATTGTTTTGTTGTCTGTTTTCTCCAGCGCCCTTTCTGGTGTTGTTTTTAGCTGATACATCCATCCATGGTGTCAGAATCTGACTTCAGTGTGTGTAAACACAAAATACAATACGATTATTTACATACACATGCATGTACGCCTCTCTTGTACATGCATTCATTCCTGTAACAGAATTACCATGTCAAAGGTGAAGTTATGTGCAATATGAATGAGTGTATGGAGCGCTTGGTCATTAAAGAAGAAATTTTGAAGATTTGTTCCAGTTTGGTTTTGGTCTTCATGGTTCTTCACATTAGCTTTTGTGATCTGTGGGTACTGGGCAGGTCATCATGCTTTCAGAATGATGTAACTTGCTGGACTTGAACGTGTAGGTTATTAATGCCATGAATGTGACTTCAGGCCACATCAAAGCTCTTGTCCATCATAGCTTGGTATTTTATTCTTCAGCTCGTGGAGGGGAAAGAAAACGTCAGTCTGGTCGTCAAAGTTGATGATGAGAACTGGGAATCTCGACTAGACTCGTCACTACTGGAACAGTCCAAGAAGAAGATCTTGCAGACCTTAAATTTTGGTTCCATCAAAGAGCTGAAAAGCCTGCAGCTCATCGGAGACAAGAAAGCAAAACTTATCATGGGCTGGAGAGAGATCAACGGAGATTTCACACAGGTACGTTCACAAACATCAGAATACCGGAACCTTCGGTTAGTCCCTTCTGATAAACCAGTCTTAATGGTTTCTGTATTCAGGTGGAAGATTTAAAGAAACTTGAAGGTATCACAGATAAACGATTCTCCTCATTCATTAAGGTAAGTCGTGTTCTGTGTTAAATGGTTTGTTCTTGCAGCTCTGCAATGCTGTTTGACTTTATATTTTTTCTCGTTTACACAGGCTAACATTCTCAGCGTGATGGGCAAGTAACCTGGCATGATTGAGGATAAAAGACTTTGTGTACCATGCATTTTCCCCAAAATGGAAGTTCCTATATTCTGTGATGTCTCAAACGTACATCTGTGCATCGCCGAGAACAATACTTGAGGATCCTGTTGAATAGTGAGACACTTCTGTCCAGACTTTTGTCTGTTGTAGCATCACGTTCTGTTTTTGTTTACAAAGTTTTACCTGTAAAACATTGGAAATGGTTACAGATTTTAGTTTGGAAACATGAGGTTTTTATCCCATTTTTAAAGTGTATCCCAACCTTTGACAAGTGCATGAATTGTTTTTTAATTTGATCTCTGTACATACTTTTTTGGTTTTATTAAACTTTTAGTGTTATTTAAATGTTTACAATGATTGTTCATTTGAATAAAGCGATTATTCAATAGTCACCAATCCAGAAAGTCATTTTTAGCCATTCTACATTTATTTTTTCTAAATGCACTTTTGTAGTCTCTTGCCGATTTAGTTTTTTCTATGATCTCAAGATAACCCAAATGTCAATTGTTTTTTGCTTCAGTTAATACAAAGGTGTTTGTTTACAGGTTATATATTCACATTTACCAAAAACATAAAAACCAAAGGTTGCTGTTGTGGCATAGTGTAATCAATTGTTTTTGAAACCTTTTCACTTAATTTGCATTTAAATATTATGTCTCTTGCATTGTATTAAAGTGTGTCTCAATTATATATAATATATATACTTTTACACAATGAAAAATGTCAGATACAGTAGAAAATCTCAGTCTATCCAATCACATTTACAACAAGCAAGCAACAGGATTTTATTTTAAGAAAGTGTTGTGGTGTTTTTATGAGATTTTGTGGTGTGCCTGTTTATGAAAACCTATATACACATTACACGGTAAACGAGGGGAATTAAGCATGAAGGCATATTCATACCAGAATGTTAATAATTTAACCATTACTGACAGTTTTACATTTTAAATAAACTATAATACTAGTTACAATAATTGATGAACAATATGAAGATACAATAGTATTTAATCTTCGTGTACGTTTCTTCAGTAATACTTAAGTACTATTTAGGTTCGATACTCAACTTATTACACACTGTTACGTTCTCACATATTCAGAAGAACAGCCTCCATCTTTAAAGTAAGGTGGAGGTTGCATTGACCTGGTGAGTCCTCATGGAGACGCAACTGGGTTCAGGTGAGTCTGGTTTTGTGCCCTACACTCAAGATTAGATACAATCTAAAAAAAATAAATTACTTAAATAACAATTCCTGACCGTTCTGCAAACTTGCGCACTAAACGTTACGTCCCTTAGAGGCAGCACGTTGCTATGGTTACCGCACGCTGCGCACTAGTTTCTCGCACTACGTTGTGCGCAAGTACAGATTCTCACGTATCCCTGCACTTTCTCTCCTCTCCGCCTCCCAGCTTCTCCTCTCTTCAGTTTCACTCCTCCTGCAGCCTACATGCACGAAACACGGGACCAGGAGCTCCTGTCAGACATGTGAAGCCCGTTTCTGGTAGAGAGGGGGGTCTGTGATCTTTTGGGGGTCTGTAATTGAGGAAAGAATCGCACGCATGAGATCTGCGGGAGCTTTGTGATGCGCAATCTGAGTGAGGTACGTGTGTGTGTGTGTGAGTGTGTGTGTGTGTGTGTGTGTGTGTGTGTGTGTGTGGGGGGGGGGGGGGGGGGGGTCTTTGTCTTGTTTTGCACCTTGCAGCCTTGCATGGATTTGCTATTATCGATTCCGATCTTGATTATTTTGTTGTTGTTGTTGTTGTTGTTGTTGTTGTTGTATGGTGCACTACTTCTGTACAGGTTGTTGTTTTTTTTGCATGCATTCTGGTGGGTGGATTTTCTGCAACATGGGTTGGTGACGGTGTTATGAACGATGGCACATGTCATGGTGCGACCCTCCCTGTCTCCTTATGGCTTTGTGCATCCCTGTGGTTTTGTTCCACTAAGCCTCATGTTCACAGATCCTGCAAAATGTGTCCATCTAATGTACAATCTTTTCTGATCTTTATTTTTTTATTAATTCAAGACTCGTTTTGTTTGTGATCCTTAAATAACAAACGATTCATTTTCGGTTCAAGCAGCAACATCTTCAACAACAGTCCACAACAGTCTGTTTTTAAAGCAATTAGACGAATTCTTTAATTATAAAGAAACTTATTATTCGACTTAATTCTAGTAAATACTTCGCAATGTCAGAATATTGGAATACATTTGAAAAAAAAAAAACATTTCCTTTCCAAAACAATTATTTTCATTCTAATTTTATTCTCTCTTTCATTAGTTTGTTCATAATAAATATAAGCAAATATATAATGTATTATCATTATGTATTCTTTTCTTTGTGTTATTATTATTATGTAATAATATATAAATAACGCCAGATTCAGCCGAAAAAAAATAAAAAGCTGGAACGTGATGGTCTGGAACATGCAGTGTGTTTAAGATCCAAGACAACATGACATCATAAGACAAGTCCATGATTTATTGATGAAGTAGCATTTTAATAAATTTAGATATCTGCATGATTCAGGCATTTTAACACTACACCACACTGTCTTTGGACTCCAACAGTCAGACAATTGCACACGTCTCCTTTTTATATTCCGTATTTGATGATGACGAGTTGGAACAGATGTCTGAGAGATGTGAGATGTCTGAAGTGTGATCCAAAGGGGAGAAAGAGATTGAAAATCTAGCACGTAAAAAACATCAATCTAAAGAAAGCTTCACGGAGCCCTAGACAAACACCGCTACTCCATGTGGTCGTAAACCGGAAGTCCATCTGACGTGTGATCACACATTTTATTTTACCGTTTCCTTCCCTTCCACGTTCCAGGTGCTGTGAACATTCCATCTTGAACATCACTACTGGCAGGCGTGCATCTGAACAGCAGCTCAATTCTGGCCTCGCTCTCTGTGGAGATGGATAACCACCAGACCCTGACCGACTCACTGCTCGGCCCTCAGGATGGGGACACGGCGGGGAGTCAGATCCCAGGCCCTGTCACGGCTCAGCCAGCCGAGATGGCCTGCACCGCGCAGAGGTCCGACTCGTTTCCCTGCCTCAAGCCTCTTTCTTTACCTCAAAAGGCCCAGGGGGATGCACAGAGGCCCGGGGAAGTCATGGTGGCCATTAAAGAGAAAACTGAGAATGGTAATGGTTCTGAAAGCAGTGGAAATTTATGCCTGATCGTTTAAAGGAGCATTTTCTAATGAGTTCTAATTCATCCCATGCAAACTAATGGAGTCTTTGGACAATAATATCTTCAAAAAATGGCTTTATGAACCCTGTTATGAACCGTGTTTCACAAAGAAACCGTGTTTCGGCTCTGCCTTTTTTACTGCGACTAACTAGTTGGGTCACTGTTATGAGTAAAGGAACAAAACAAGGTCTAAAAGGCATTTTTTTATTTTACTTTTGTTGGAGGAGTCATGCACCAGTCTGCCATTAAGAATGATGTGCTGTGGGCGTAATTTGGCAGATCTAAACAGATAAATCAAGTACATCCAATAAAAAGTGGGTCCTTCTATAGAATGGAAAGCTTCTCCTATTAAAATGAAGACCCAGTATCTTAATCACATTTGGAATGCTATTAGTGTTGCAGTGATGTTCTCAGCTCGAGACCATAATTCACTAACAATGCACCACTCCAAACATGACTGACCACTAAGGGATTTCCTGAACCTGAAGGCTAAATGGATGAATGATTTATTTACAGAGGCTGCCGTGACGTCCTATAAATAACCCTCTATTCATTAAACGTGCCGTCCAGCGGTCAACAAGCTCTGTATGTGTGTGTTACTTGTAGTGGCTTGACAGGCTGCTGAGTTGGACGTTTACATTATTCAGGATGGGGGGGGGCACGTAACACATCATTTTCAGGAGAGAAAGGAGCAGGATTAATTCACTTAATAGGATTAAGTGGTGTTTAATCATGGCACAGTAATTTACATTACTGTGATATATAAAATAGTATATACAATTGTAGTATATACAATATACCAACAAAGCAACCTGGCAGTGATGAGACTTGAACATTGACATTCTTAATACTAGTCCAGTGCTTCAACCATTAGGCAAGTGGCTACAGCTTTCTTGTCGACAGGGTTTAAAGTGAACATGACATGATTATTCGGGGGATTAAAATGTGCTGTAATATCACACCAGTTCAGATTTCTTTGGCTGAAGGTTAAATAATTATCAGCACGCTGATTCAGGACATACGTAGCAGCTTTAGCTCGACATTTCCTCTCTGACATTTGGTCAGAATCAGCTCAGAATCCTGCTGAGATCGTTCTTTTCTCTCCCGCAGGTCACGCAGTCTACTCGTCCTCAGAAGCCATTACATCAGCACCCAGGCGACACCACTCGGTGCCCAATGCGAACCCCCCTCGCTTCAATCGCACACGGAAGGGCAGCAGGTCAAGTTCCATAGCTTACACGGCATTCTCACCCCGGCCCTCCATTTCCCGACACTCCAGTCTGGCCACCAATCCGCCGCTTGACCGATCCAAACCCAAAGACTACCTTATCCTGGCTATAATTGCCTGCTTCTGCCCCGCCTGGCCCATCAACATCGTGGGATTCGTCTACTCTGTCATGGTGAGTGGAACGATTTGCTTGATGCAGTGTGGATGTATATTAGCTCACAAGTGTTGACGTTAATTTAAATGTGTAATAACAATAGCAACAATAATAATAATGAAGACAATGACGATATTCTGTCGGTTTTGGTGCAGTCCCGGAACAGTCTGGAACAGGGGAACATCGATGGAGCCCGGCGACTAGGTCGGGTTGCCAAACTCCTCTCTACTGTCTCAGTGGTGGGCGGGGTTGTCATCATAGTGGCATGTGTCGTCAATCTATCAAGTAAGTCTAGATTTGTTTCTTCATGTCATGCTCATAGTTTAATTTTGTTGCATGTAGTTTAATATACGTGACTGCTTTTTAAACATTAAAACATGTTTATGAATATATAATTACATTTTTCATTATTGGAGCCATCTTTTGTTTTCTGGGTGTTTTTGGCAGTTAATGTGAAATCCTGAGTCTTGCTTCTGTTCCTGCTGGAATTAAGTTTCACATCAGACCCCCAATCCGAAGACCACGACACTGTCTGACTTTCACCGCCGCTCTGACGTAAAACCACAGCGCTTTGTTACACACACACACACACACACATACACACACACACCATCTTCATATCCTAACCAATGGGAGTGGATTTGACCTAAAACACTGTCGTGAGAAATGGAGCAGAAATTCCCATGCTGATGTGTCCTGCTTCTATAGCGCATCCAGGATTACCAACCCTCCTCTTCACATCCAGGATCTGCACGCAAAATAATCAAGTAACTAAAGCTAAGCCAGATATCACACGAATAAATAAACAAATAAAACAGAGAGAGATTTTAAGATTTCATTGTGAATTATGACTGTGAAGCAAAGCAAGCATTTTGACTGAGACCAAAAACAGGACAATTTAAAGCTGAGAAAAAATTTAATTGCAGAATCTGATGGATTTAAAAGCAGCTTATGCTTGACTTTGGAAGAAATACAGTACTGTATTTTGGATGGAAATTAATCGTGTTTTTTATTGCTGCTGAGATTGAATTCTGTGCTGAAAGTGGTGTGTGCTGAGTTATTTTTGCAGGAAACATTCTAAACAGCATGATTATAATCTGAGCAGTGAGCAGCCATTTCTAAACAATATATTAATAATCACAAATAATCATAAAATATTCTCCTCTCAACGTTAAGAATTAGCTTGCTAAATATAATAAAATGCAATAAGTTGCATAAATGTTCTGGCTCGATAACTGTTTAAAATATAAACATATATGTAGCCAAATTGCTAAACAATATGCAAGTATTTTAATTCTTTCCTGGAAGGTTAGAGGATGCAGCGGTCGTGTGTCAATCACACGTTTTTTGTATATAGACTTTATATACTGTGATCTTTTGTACTGAGAAGTATTGTAGGGTTTGAATAAGCACTGTGTGACCTTTCAAATATTTGTAAGTTGTTGAAACCCCACTATTTGTATTAATTATTCATTATTTCTGTACATGAGGAATGTAGTTAGTTGTGATATATACTCACAAACCAACTGAATGTTATATATGCTTCTGTCTGGTTAACCTGTAAAGTAATTATTTATTCGTCCATTTGTCCATACACTCTAGTAGACTTTGTAAAAAAAAAAAAACTGGATCTGATTTTGATGGTAAATCTGTCTTTCAGGTGCAGTAACACACTTGCGAGTTTTAAAATAGGAAAACAAACTTTAATTCCACACTTACAAATCTCAAACACTGGACACAGTGAGAAATCTGTCCATGTGCTTCTACTTCTTCTACACTTTCTATTACATTCCTGTAATGTTTATACTGACAAAACACATTTATTTATAAATTGATTGCTGCACAAACTGCATACTATATCAATCAAATCTGAATATATTAAAACATATTGCCATAAATCCAAACAAGTTTAATCAATTTTAAAGTTGTCTGAGTGGAGACGTGATTGATATTGGTACAAGTATACTGAGCCAGCCCAGACATGGCAATCTTTTATTCATAATGTGGAAAGAAAGAACACGGGTGATGGTATTTTGTGCCCTTGTACGTATTACTGCTTTTAGAAACAGATACTGATTCTCTCTTTATTGTCTGTTTTGGATTAATGTGGTAGATAATTTATTACATTGTACATAGAAGCATCTAAAAAACACTGCACTTACATTTGCATGCCCTTATTTTTAAGTCTTACATTTAGCCTTTGCAGTTTGTATTTTCCTTACAGATAAATAGAAAATAAACTGTTATAAACTTATAAAAAGCCTTTGTGTTTTTGTTGTAGAATTGTACTCATTCTTTGGTTGCTTTCAGCTTCTGCTTTTCAATAAACTTTGCAGAAAACCAAAAAATTCTTGTTACTAAGAGAGAATCAATTTTAAGAATGAACTTTAAATATTTAAACAGATAAAGGATTTGTTTTACTGTCTCTGAAACCTGAATGTACTTGAACTAATAACTTGTTTTGTTTTCATAGTTTCTGGTAGTCGTAAAAGAAATGATTTTGTCTGTTATGCCGAGCCATTTTAACCTTACTGACTCTTAAAAGGAGAAGCTCATATGAATTAATCTACAAACTAATAAATGATCAACTTTATTGTCCAGTGCTAAACCTTCATTACAGGCTGTCAGCCTTTCAGTGGTTAGCCTACAAGGGCAAATTGCTTTGTTTGATGTTTCCAACTAAAAAACCACACATATAGATAATAAATCGCTGTGATCACGCTATATCCAAATATACAATTTGGATTATTTTATAATAATACATAATTTTAAGTACAATTTATAAATATAACCGATATTTTTAACCGGAACTTTAAACGGGTGGGGGAACAACATCGAAACACACCTATATGAAGAAGGAAGTGACGTAGGACGCGGCGCAGTTTTTAAAATTTGTTTTGATAAGGCGCTCGGAACGTGTCAGTTAAGTTTCTGTTACTGTTATTCGATCAATCAACACCGAAATATTAACAAACACGTAAGTTATTTCCTTTTATTGTTATAAGCAAAAGTATTAGTGAGTACATCATTTAATACTGATTTCCGGGTTGAGTTTTAATTGTGTTTACATGTGAGCAGTGTTTTCAGTTTTTAATATGTTTTATGTTGTTTTTGTGATTATAAATATTACGGTTACTATTATTAATGTACCATAATGAACAGAATCATGAGAGTTTGGGTGAAGGCTGAGATTTGTGTTTATTTTAGGACACCCTGCACAATGACGTCAAAAACAACAAAAGAAAATTTTGTTCATAAACTGGGATTTAAAAACTCCAGATCAGTGGAAGCTGAACTGGAGAAACTCAAGAAGGAAAACGTCCAACTAAAAAGATCTCTGGAGGAAACAACAAAACGGAACATGAAACCTCCAGTGATCCGTTCTGATTCTGATAAAGAAAAACTTCTGGAGGTAAAACATTCTGTACATGAAACACAACCAGAATAAACATCTCACATGGACCAAATCTCATCTCCTATTAGGGCTGTCCACAACCAAGGTTTTTGTTGGTGGACCAGTGGTCGTCATTTACTCCAACTAATCGACTAATAGTCGACTAAAAATACCATTTAGACCGG
>JAOUQU010406877.1:0-11796 GCA_028566735.1 Ammoglanis amapaensis
GTCCCAGAAGTCCTTTGACGAAACGCAGCGTTTTTCTTTCCTGCGACTAGTCGACCAATGGAATTTGTCCGACTAGTCATTTTTTTGGTCGACCAATGATTAATCGATTAATTGCGGTCAGCCCTAACACAGACACTAATTACATTCTTAATTATAGCTTCCGTTAGCCTTGAATGGGACGTCCTCACAAAATGGATGAACAATTCAGTGGGTATTAATCAGATTCGCTATCAAGAAACCAATGAGAACTTTTCTCCCACTGTGATTGGTCGCTCTGTCACTCTGTGACAACAATCTTAACAGCTTTAAAGTTTGCTTTAAGTTCCCCAATGAGTAAAGACCAGGACTATAAGACTTATATTAACCTTTCAGATCTGTGTCAACATAACTGGTGTGTACACAATATGGGTGAAGGAATGTGAGCCAGATTTTTATTCTAGCTGTACTCTGCACTCTCTTATAAAAAAAGAATAAATAGATAATACATTAGAGAATACACATTGACAGAATTACCAAGACAGAGCATGGATGATTACCGAATATCACCAGTGGCCACGATCTCAGCATTTAAAAGATCAGAAACCAACTCATATTTTGAGAGTGCAATGTGAAGATAAGCCAGAGATGCTTTATTACAAAAAAAAAGAAAAAACTTGATGCAATGCAGAAATACTGTAGACGGGGGCTTTGGCCAAGGCTCAGAGAAAGCCAATTCTGCAAGAGTAAATGTCTTCTGCAGAACGATGTTGCATCTGATTATGTAAAACGATTATATTTTAGTATTAGATTGAGAGCCAACATTGTCTAATGGCATGTTTTTTTATTATTATAATAAGTCGACGCTACTCTGTGACAGTGAGCCAGGCCTCCTTTATAGAACAATTTAAAAAGCAACAGAAGTTACCGAAGACGAATGCGGGTTCAGATTTATTTATTAAAGCAATGTGGATGTAACGATTACAGGACAATTATACATCACTGCACATGAGCTACAATTCAAATCGGTAATTAATGTAAAATGACTCAATATTTATTTTGAACAGCAGAGGGCGCTGGTGCTATCTGGTTGACGTTTCTTGCCAGACTCCTGTTTTATTCTTTGTATTATGTATTCATATCTAAAATGTATTAAAATTCCATTTTAGTTCTATTACACAAATGAAAATATGCAGCAGTTGTTTAGTTTGTTTGATTCACCATTTAGATAACTCAAATAGAGGTTACATATAAGATAAAATAAAAGATAAAATAAGAAAAGAAACAGTAATAATTTGTCTTCATATTTCAAAGAGTCATATTGTGACTTTGAGGGGAGTCATATTGTGAATCTTGAATGTGTTACTTTTTTTTCAAGGCTTTAACAAAGAACTGAAATGATATACAAATACAAATCAGTATTTTAAAAGTAATAGTCTACATATATCCCGTCAAACCATTGTGGAGGCATTTCAGTTTTAATCACAGACAAAAGTGCAATCAGCAACAGTATAATTATCTAATTGCAATAATTCACTTGTAAATAAAGGTCTGTTTATTTACGTGTGCATGAAAATGATGCCGTTATTAGCAATCACACACACTTTGCCTGGGTTTTTTGTTTAGATACTAAGCAGCTCATCAGGATAAAAAAACACAATAAACACAGATCATATTCATCACATCCCTTGATATTTAAATGAATCGTTCTAAAACGTTCTCCTGCATTAAACTATTTTAATCCTGTGATGTTTGAAAGTGGAAGAATCCAACTGAACTTTTTTTTGTAATTTCTGTATCCATAAACGACCCAATACAGCTCAAGTTATACCGCATCAAGATGACAGGATTTGTTGAATCAATTCTCATCGTTAATAAGCTTAATACCTCAAGGTTTATTAACATCGAAATAAGAAAATAAATAAAGGCTTAAATCAGCCTGAACTCAGACTAGACATAACATCATGACCACTCTTCTCTTATAGTGTAAGCACCCGTTTCCCACAGCATTAAGAACGTCTGCACTTTGGGCAACTCGTTTGTTGGATCAGACCATGCGTGACCCGCCCATGACCCTATTCTCGGTTTACCAATTTTCCATTCTTGGACCACTTTTTATAGCTACAGACCGATGCAAACAATGAATAGTGAACGATTGCTGCTTTGTAAGAGATGCTTTGACCCATTCCTGCTTCTAACGTCAGTAAAATGTTTACTTGCTGATTATTATAGTTCACATAGCTGTGAAATTAATCTGTGAAAATAATTCAAATCTGTGTAATATAATTTTCACATATTTATTTTCTTGTATCGTGATGTTCTTGTATGTTTAGAAGTCCTTGGATATTGGAAAAGTCACTATAGAAGTCCAACTTAGATTGTCCATCATCTCATATGCAACCGATCAACTCTTAGCATCAACTAAGCATCTCTTTACCTGATACATAATTCCTGATGAACACATTTACAGTTTTAATATTTAGTAGACATATTCATTTATAGCTCCTAACAGTACAGGGACAGTATGACGTATTACAGTAGTAATTAAGAATTCAGGGCCTTGAGGGGGGTTTGTCAAACGACTTATCTTCTGATGACTAGTCCAGAACCCTAACCACTAGGAAACAATTTCCTTAATTATTCTTAATTCCCTTACCCACCTAACACACGCCATGTTAAATGATAATACAGTACAGTCCTTTTTGAACAACTTAAGTTGTTGCATGAGCTTTCTGATCCACAATTAATGGAGAAAAAATATTGGACCTCTTTGCAGAAATGGTGAAAACTTTGTGATTTTGGTGATGCGTGTCTTTTAAATGTGTGTACAAACTATACTTTGTTGGAATTGACATTGTTCGGTAATAAAAAATAATGTAACAAAGGAAATAATAGATGCATCTAGGAGCTATGTGGAGCATAGTTAAGTGGAGCACCGGGCTTCTGAAAGAAATAAGTGGTCTATTTTATCGTCTTTTTTTTTAAGATATGGGTTGTTCGCTATATGTGGTGACATTCATAAGCATGTATTATAAGCAGTAAGCAGTTATTTATAAGACTTCACAAACTGGGGAAGATTTATCTGTTAGGATTGTACGCAAAAAGCAAATAAAATAAAAATGCTGTAGTGTTCTTTACATTAGCTTCGGCGTTGATTTTATTTACATGCGTTTCTTAAGTACAGAACTTATTTATTATGTAGGACATTTTCTGGAGGCTGTTTTTGTACCAAACCATGATACACACACACACAGTGGTATTCAACCCCCTGCAGATTTTGCAGGTTGACACATTTACAGTAATCATAACATCATGAAATTTGGACTGTAGATGGGCCTGGACTTGTGAAGTGCACTGCGGGAAAACAAAATGTTATTACTCTGTTTTTCTTCTTTCAATGCTTACCAGAGGATACTTTTTTTTGTTCATCCCATGCAATTACAAAAATGGACTGGATGACATGGGTCTCTAGAGTAACCTCGACCCACCCCTCCATCCAGATCTTCTCCAAGTGGTCTAGGTTTCTTGTTCATCTGTTTTGGATTTCATTTAAGGAGTTAAGGTCTGGAGACTAGGCCAGTGCAACACCTTGATCTCTTCCTGTTGGAAGATGAAATATTGACCCATGTTAAGCTGCTTGGTGGAGTTTGTTAGGCCAAAATCTTTAGGTATGATGTGCTATCCAATCGTCTCGTGAATGTAGACCAGGAGACTAAGAAGCAGCACTATCATGCAGTGATGTCGTCTCACCAAACGGCCCAAGTGTGGTTGGTGCCAAAGACTTTGTTCTTGATCTCATCTGACTAGAGATCATTGAACCAGTCTTCATTAGAGTCCTTAAAGTGGACTCGAGCAAACTCTCGGATGTCGCGCTTCTGAGCAAATCCTTCAACCCTCAATTACTCAAAATGTTGTACAATTGTAATTGTAAGTCGCTTTGGATAAAGGCATCTGCTAAATGCTGTAAATGTAAATCTTGGATGATTGCTCCGAACAGCGGAGACGGGCCGAACCAAGGAAACGAACATGTTTTGTTGCTGTATAAATTTGCCTGCAAATGAAGGTTTGCTCTCAGATGAGCTGACATTGGCTGATAACGTTGCAACTTAACCGACAGACTAAAATCCATGGATCAAAAACATCTTTTGAAGTTCTGCTATTGACATTGTAGCTAGGGGGAGTCATGTCCACCCCAAAACGTACTTCATTAGCAACAAAGCTCTTGTGAAGTCTTTGATATGTATAAGCCAAGTATGTGGGAAAATTCCAAAGCTTGGATGGTTCACAATAAAAGCTCACGAGTCATAAGATCCTGTAGATCTAATTGTGTGCATCCAGTGTGTGTTGTTCACAGGTGATGGAACGAGATTTAATGTTAGCATGAAGAAGAAAAAAAAAACATCCCTCTGGGCATAGCCAAGGCAGAAGAACTAAAATGAAATACAGAGGAGGCTGGACACTGTTTAATTCTTCCATGAGAGAAATTATTACATTGCACACGGAGACTTGAAAAATGTACTTAATAAAATATGGTTTTGTTTCTTATGTTATTTAATACCTCCAGAACAAAATCCAGTTAGTGTCGAGGTCATTTTTAATTCCATTATTTCCTTGTAAAACAGATGTACAGCATGGTAGCTCCTGGGGTTTGAGTCCTGGGTGAGGATTTCTGTGTAGAGTTTGCGTGTAATCTTTGTCTACATTCATTTTCTTCCAACAGTCCAAAAACTGTTGATGGATGGATGGATGGATTGAATTTTTTTTCAATTAGCCAGATCTACAGCTGATAAAGTGCCATCCAGAAAGCAGTCCCACATCTAAGACTACTTAGATCTATGGATCTGGGTTTTAATCTGTTGGCTAGTCGGGTGTCTGCTCAGATATAATTAGGTAATGGTTGTAGGGCAGCCTAGCCATTAGGAGATGCACCTGCCAATACCCTCTAAAAGCCTCTAATTGTACAAGTGAGGATTGCCTTAAAGGTCATCCATGGACCCGTATGCACAGAAACGGCTGAAAGGGAGCGAAAAAGTTTAAACGCAAATTTAACAACTAAAAACTCAGCCAACATTACTCGCCAATTATATAACAAAATGCATTAGTGGGGCCAGGTTTTTTTTGTTATGTCCATTTTTATTCCAGCTCTAACACATCCGTGTCTGCCGCAGACATGGTGCCACCTGTCCTCCAGCAGATTCTAATTCATGACAGATGTTTCTGTTTTTGTCTCCTTCCAGCTGTCTTAGGAAAGCTCACCATCTAAAATACTTCAATCATGACCTGCCGGTTCTGAAAATACAACTCGCAACCTTAAGGGCTTGTGATCGGAAGCTTGCCGGATCGATTCCCATACCAAATAGGTCATGATTTGAAGTGCTCTGGAGCAAGGCACCTAGCCAATAACTGATCCTTGCGAGCCCACTGCAAGCCCAAGCACCGGTGTGCACTACTTCCCCCTAACGTGTGTTTACTAGTGTGTGTAAATGTGCGTTTCACTGCACGGATCGGGTTAAAATGGAACGAGGACAAAAGCATAAAGGTTAAAAAAAGGTCAAGGGTGCTAATGTCAAACAGTGAAGTTCTGCACACATTATGGATTTTATTTTAATAGGTGTAATCACCATAATTACAAATCAATTTACACTTAAATACACATACGCGGGGGGAAAACATAAAACTGCGATCAATAGAAGTAAAATATCTTGATAGATAGAAGCATCTTAGTGTGAGTAGGAAGCGTCACCCTTCATACAATCACCCAGATGATGAATGAAGGATGTTTGCTCTAAAAAGAAGAATATAAATAATAAATAAGCACTACCCCCGAAGAAATACACGCCCAGACGCACAGGATAGTAAGAAAAAATATATAAAAGACGAAATCATGTACTCGGTCCACCAATGTGTGATTACGTTTTTTGGAAGTTCTATTCTGATTAAAGAAAGCACGGCATTTATATGTATCTGATTATAATGCCTGGTTGGTGGGAATGATTCTAAAACACGTATCTCCTATCAATCTTTACAGAACACGGTGCTGTGATTGGGTAGGTGAATTCACAAGCTTGGTACATGTACCCCTTAAGTCTGAACTGCCCTGGTTTAAAGCCTCGGGGTCAGAGATCGCTCTGTATAGAGTTTGCAATGTCCTCCTCGTGTCTTTGTGCCTTGCTTTTAAGTGCGCCGGGTTCCAATCACAGTCCAAATACATGCAGTCAGGTTAATTATAGACACTAAACTGCCTTGTAGGTTATTAATTTTGTCTGCCTGCTGTGAAAGAAACCCTGGATGGACCGATTTAAGAAAGTTTGTGCGTAACTTTAACCGTGACGGCCGAATGGAAAAACGAAATCTATATTGTTATCTATGCTCTGACTTTCTGGTGATTCGATCCAATCTGATAACCAATTAACCAAACTGACATATGCAATGCGTCGCTCTGGGCCTCAAAGACGTGGCATTAAGTCAGTAGCTAAACAAATGTTTCTTCCTCTTTGACTTCAGGCTCCCAAACGTATCATCCAGCCTTCGATAATGGAGGCCAGTGGTTGGCCGGGCGAACCCTTGGCCTCTTGCTGTCCGGAGAACTTCAGCATGGAGAACTCCAGCGTGGGGCAGATATACGAAGTGGTGGTGCAGTCTGTGAATGGCACAGCACAACGCAGCCCACAGTTCGTTGGAGTGGAGTTATTGCAGTCGTTCAAACCTCTCATCATCCCCTGCTACGCCCTGGTCGTGCTAGTGGGTGTTTTTGGGAATTATTTACTCCTCTATGTCATCTGCCAGACCAGGAAAATGCACAATGTGACTAATTTTTTCATCGGGAACTTGGCATTTTCAGACATGCTGATGTGCGCCACCTGTGTGCCCTTTACCCTGGCTTATGCTTTCAACCCCCGAGGGTGGGTGTTTGGGAGGTTCATGTGCTATCTTGTGTTCCTTATTCAGCCGGTGACCGTGTATGTGTCTGTGTTCACACTGACTGCGATTGGAGTGGACAGGTAAGCTCGGGGTGGGAGCCAAAACCATGTTGTGTATTGTAATGAGTTTTCGATATAAGATTCGTTTGTTTATTGGGATTTAAATGTCATGTTTTACACTTTGACAGAGACATAATACTGTTATTTACACCTGTGAAAATTAAGTAAAAAAGATTTTGTTGAATAAAAAAACAAATTCTTGTGTTCAAAAGATTAATTCGTGCATAAAAGTTGTGCATTAATGTTCAACAAAACTCTTATCATCATCATTATAATCAATAATCTGAGACATTTGCAGAAATCATCCAATAAATTTGACGGTTGTTTAATTTCTATGTAAATTCTGACTTTTTGATAGACAAAAGACTTTAAGATTTTGCATGTAGTATTTTAAATGAATGTTATTACCTGCTTGAGAACCAGTATTATGTGACTACACATTTCTTGTTAAAGGATGCCCACTCGGCATGCTGGTGAACCGATCGATCCATTTTTGAAAGCAGCTTTATTATTTATCTCGGTATAAAACCTTGAATGTTTTGTGAGTCATTAGCCGTGTGTTCCTACAGCACTTAGCCTTTGTATGATGTGCTGCAGAATGCACTACAGGTTTTTTTTACTAGGAAGCAGGTTTGGACAGTCAGTTCTCAGTCAGTCAGACAAACTGTACTCATTATGTGGCCGTGATGTGGTAACATGTGGGCAATGTGCAGTGTGCAGACGCTCCGATGGATGTAATGGTTGCAGATGCTGCTGGGTTTCGCTTTAGTGTTAAAATCAAGCTTTGACAATCTTTAGGATTCCTATAGAATTTTCTGGTAGTCCGTATATTTTACAAAACGTTTCCCAATAAAAAATGTAACATTGGGAAGGTGGCATTTTCAGACATTCTGATGTGCGCCACCTGTGTGCCCTTTACCCTGTCTTATGCTTTTAACCCCCGAGGGTGGGTGTTTGGGAGGTTCATGTGCTATCTTGTGTTCCTTATTCAGCCGGTGACCGTGTATGTGTCTGTGTTCACACTGACTGCGATCGGAGTGGACAGGTAAGCTCGGGGTGGGAGCCAAAACCATGTTCTGTATTGTAATGAGTTTTCAATATACTACTCGTTTGTTTTTTAGGATTTTAATGTCATGTTTTACACTTTGATTACATTCATGACTGAGACACGATACATCATGCACACCTGTACGAAATAAAACTCTACATACTCAGTAAAAACTTCAATTAAATGTCAATAATAACAGTTTAAAAGCAACTCAGGTTGCCGACTGCGAATACACCAGCGCTGAGATTCAATAATGGCTTAGTAATTAAGGTACTGAGAGCAGAAGGTTGCCGGTTCAAGCCCCACTACCACCAAATCGCAACTGTCTGACCCCTGACCCACACTGTCCCCTTGTAATTTTAAGTTGCTTTAGATAAATTCATCGGTTAAATGCCGGAAATGTAATAAATTCTTATACAGGGAACTGATATGATTCACTTTGTCTGGTTGGTGTCACTCCTGGTTGCCAGATTTGACGTTTTGATTCAAAACTGTATTGCTTATTTTCAACCTTCATTAAAATGCAAAAGAAATTATAATACTTCTGGAAACCCCTGGATAAACCTACTAGCATCTCTTTCTTTTGCCGTTTAGATATTATGCGACAGTACACCCACTGAAGAAGCGAATCTCAGTCTTGGCTTGTGCGTATCTTCTTTCTGGCATCTGGGTTCTCTCCTGTGGCCTTGTGGCTCCCGCGGTGGCCCATACCTACCACGTTGAGTTCAAAGATGAAGGTTTCACCATCTGTGAGGAGTTCTGGATGGGGCAGGAGCGTGAGCGTCTAGCCTATGCCTACAGTACCCTTTTTATTACTTACGTCCTCCCGCTTTCGGCTCTCTGCATCTCGTACCTTTGTATCTCCGTCAAATTGCGCAACTGTGTAGTGCCCGGGCACCGGACTCAGAGCCAAGCGGAGGCTCAGCGAGCCAGAAAACGCAAGACTTTTCGTCTGGTGTCATTAGTGGTGGCGGCATTCGCCATCTGCTGGCTGCCCATTAGCGTCTTCAATGTTCTCAGAGACATCGACATTGACTTGATTGACAAGCGCTACTTTTTGCTCATCCAGCTGTTGTGTCACTTGTGTGCCATGAGTTCGTCTTGCTGTAACCCGTTCCTGTACGCCTGGCTGCATGATCGCTTCCGAGCAGAGCTGAGAAAGATGTTCACCTGCCACAAACGGATCGGGATTGGAATTCCGGCCAACAATTGCACCAATGCAAGCGTGGTGCTCTGATAGCAACCAGTCAGACTGGTGACCGATTAAAGACCTCCTAAATGGAGTCTGTGGCTAACTTGAAATCATTCTAATATATTCTTAACGAATGTTTAAAGAATGAAGATGGACTTCTTTTTGAGGATGTACTGGAGTACCGTATTAGAGAGTATATTCGTATATATTTTGTTTGTTTATTAACTTTATTTACGTCACGTTTTACACTTCTAGGATAGATCCAGAAGAGAAATGATTATTCATTACACAGGTCACATCAAACACAGATATAGACAGTTTTGTATCTTCAATTTGCCTTACCTGCATGTTTTTGGACTGTTGGAGGAAACCGGAGCGCTCGGTGTAAAACCCACGCGGACACAGAAAGTGCTGAAAGGGCGACAGTCCTGATCACTAAGCCACTGTGTCGCCTCTTATTATGCTTTCTCACACAAACACTGGAGGCAGTTTTCCTCTTGGAATTGCCCTCAACTTTCCCTTAAAGTAAAATCTGTTACAGAAAATATCCATTAAAGGTTTTCACCACTTGCCCAAAGTCCCACAATTCTTAAGTCCCTTAATTTAAGTAACAAAGCCTCACCTTAAACCCAACAGACTGGGCTTTTAAAGACGGACACATTTTTCAAGATAGAGAAGATAAAGTGCTGTATTAATTATTCCTTGTCATAATGCTCTGTGTTCCCCCTGCAGTAGATCTACTCTTAATTAGATAATTCTACTCTTTACTACCTCTTCCAATGTTTTTCTTTTATTACTTTTGAAATATTTTTTTTATCTATCCACTGAGGCGTCATTGTCATTAAACTAGTTGAAGTTTATTGTAGTAAAATTTGTGTCACTGCTATAAATCCTTCACCAATTTCCTTAGTTAAGTGAACCACATGAGAGATTTTATGCAATACAATTGATTAATAATTCCATTGAGTAAGAGGGAATCTTCCTTTAAGATTTAAAAACGTAAGGAATTTTGTAACCAGGCACTACTGCATAAGGGAGTTGAGAATCAGTGTTTGCTGCCCCAGAAGAAAACATTACCACATCATCTTTAATAATTCTGGTAAGCGTTACGTTATTCAAGTAAATGCTTGTTTGGATGACATCTTTGTCAGAAATGTCCAACATTACCTATGCTGTTTTTTTATTTATTAATGATTTAATAAAGTGCATAAGCTAGTCGTAATGTTTCATGTCTACATGTTGTTACCCAGTAAAGCAATGATTTGGATTTGTAACTACAACTGTGAACGACATGCACGTGCAACAGGCAGATCAGCATTTAAATACCACTAACTAATTGCTCCACCGCTGTTATTATTGTACTTTCATCTTGGACACTTTTTAGTGGATCCAGTTGGCCCGACTGCATATCTTTGAGGCACCTAAATAACCCAAACGGACAATAGGACAAGCTCTGGAATCAAACCCAGGAGATTTCTTAATACAAGATGCTTTCAGGTGTACCTATTACGGTACTCCGGAATCAGAATAAAGTGAGTTACACCAGTGGGTGAGTAAACAATGTCTTGTAAATGACAGCTTATATCCGAAACAGTTAGCATGCATTCACAAAAAGAACTACCGGAAAAAAAACCTGGCAAAATTACACATGGCATGAGATTGTTTGATGTCTTGTACAAAAACATTTCATTACAGTCAAACAGTAAAAATATTCTTTTGTCAGATAAATAAAGATTCGACCGAAATAACAAATGTTCTCGTTTTCATTGTATTTTCTGTAAATACCAGTTAAATTTGATATGAAGTTGAAGGGTTGCCACAGTCTAAATGATAGATTTGGCATCGCCAGAAGCCCTTTGATGATTATTTCGTGAAAGCAATTACTAACAATTGCTATTAAAATATGTTTTGTATACTGAGGTTGTTTTGCTATCAAAATCATTTAATCTAGACTAAACAATTGCTATTAAGAGCCACCCCCCACCCCCCCAGATTACTATGTAAATCTTAAAACTGAACGCATGCCACTGACTTGAACTACATCGTGACTTCTACATCATGTTATCGACGTCTATTATAATTGGAAAGCATCGTGACATATAACAGAGAAGAAATCTGTGTCTGTTTTAATCATGGTATAGAATAGAATGTAATTGTGGTCCTCTGCATTCAGGAAATCAAAATCATAGACTACTCCTACATGGCAGGAGCTTGATTCCCAAACAAGAGGCTTAATTAAGAAAAGCAGGATATAACTAGATATCTAGTGAATTATATCTGTAACATCTGTATTTATGTTAAGACCAGAGTGAAATAAAGATGTAGATCCGATGCAAGGTCTGATCTAAAGAACAATGTGATCAGCAACACATTGTTTTACTTGGTAACCCGTCCGTATATCGTCGTTCCATGTACGGAGTTATAAATGCAGTCAGATTCAGCCACAGTGTTGCCAGATTGGCGGCACGGTGGCTGAGTGGTTCAGCACTGTCGCCTCACAGCAAGAAGTCCCGGGTTCGATCTCTGGGTCAGGCTGGGGACTTTCTGTGCGGAGTTTGCATGTTCTCCCCGTGTCAGCGTGGGTTTCCTCCGGGTACTCC
>JAOUQU010406888.1:0-11796 GCA_028566735.1 Ammoglanis amapaensis
AATATATATATATATATATATATATATATATATATATATATATATATGTATATATTTGAAACTATTTAATATTGTTTACAGCCTAAAATAGCTTCAAAATAGCACGCATATTTTTCTACTGTAAATGTTTTTGACTTTTGCTTTTGTGCTGAACAGTTATAGTCGATAATGGAGATTTATTATTTTATTGTATATTGTTTATAAATAACAACTAATCAAAAATTAATGTGATTATATTCAGCTTTCTCATTGCTTATGCATTAAAACGTTTAGGAACACTTGGAAAATTGAGCTGGGATTACTAACTGACTGAAAACGCATAATTATTATTGATTTAATTGAGTCGTTTTAACAATAAAACACGTAAACAAACAGCGCGAGCGCACTGAACACGCTCAGCACCTCGCGCCACGGAAACCGCAGCCACGCATGCGCACTAATGGCGCCATCTCGCTTTAAAAAAAAAAGCAGACACGTCGCATCTCTGTGCGGATCCACTCACCTCCAGTCCCACTTCTGCACCCCCCCGCACCCCCAATTCTGCCACTCCGTCCTTTTTTAAGTTCTAAATTCTGCTTCTGCCTCATTTAGGCTTTAAAACAACAGGAGGTGAAAGTGAGGAGCGCCCCACGCGAGAGAAACTGCCACCTCATCGCCTTCAGGTTTGTGCAGAGTCAGAAATTTCAGGTGCAGTTATGAACAACTCCAACAGTCACCTGTATTAAAGTATGCGATGGAATTAAACAGAATTTGGGATTATATAACGCAACCCCCATCATTCCTATATCATTCCTTCCTAAACCCTTCAACGAACGAGACCCACCATGAAGCAGATCAGAACATACAGTGATTAGTAAAATTCCACTCAATTAAATAAATTACATTATACATACAAAACAACATGTTTCACTCACTAGGTTTCTACAGTGTTGGGCTCCGTTGATGTTTAGATCAGTTTGATGATTGTTCTGGATTGCCATCACCCTCACCCTCGCCCTGTCTATCCCTGTAGATGCTGTTCTACTTTTATTTAATTTATATCTACAGTAGCATAAAAAACGTGGTGGAGTTAAAACTGGTTTACAAAAAGAAATACCAATGCAGACACTAAAACAATCCATCCAATCCATCCATCCATCCATCCATGATCTGGTTTTGCTGCCGCTTAATCTTTCCAGGGTCACGGTGGGACACACACTGGGTGAATACGCCAAACACCTGAACAGGTTACCAGTCTGTTGCAGGATACGGAGACAAACACACACGCGACGATTTCAGTATCTCTAATTAACTCGACTGCATGTATTTTGACTGTGGGAGAAAAATGGAGTACGTGGAGGACACCAAACGCAGACCTGTGGAGAACATGCAAACTCAGCATAGAAAGCTCCCAGGAATTGTTAAATAAAATAAAGAATGAAGAAACTACATTTAACTGCATTCTACATTCATAAAACATACATAACATAAACACAAATACAAATACGTTCTTATACTCAATGATTACAAATATAATTCCGATTAGATATTGTTTATATGCTTGTGGTATTTAATTCCAAACTTTTGTATAAGACTGAAAAAAATGATCCATAACCTGGTGTTTAGAGAACTGGGCTTGTGATCGATAGGTTGTCGGTTAGATTCTGACAGTTGACAGGCCATAATTTTGAACAAGACACCAAACCCTTTACTGATCCCAGGTGCTGTGTCTAGGGCTGCCCACCGCACCAGACATGTTTGCTTACTGCTGCCCCCTAGTGTGTGTTTACTAAATTGTGTAAATGTGTGAATCACCGCACAGATCAGGTTAAATGCGGAGGAATAGTTCCCATGTGCGTACAAGCACAGCGGTGAAAAAGGTATATCTTTTTAATTCTCATGTATAATACATGACTACAGCCGTTATAAACATACGTTTATCAGCTGTCATGTTGTTGTAAGGTAAGAATACATCTAAAGAGCATAGATGTTCCCTAAAGAGGGACGTTCAGGATCAAACCAGCATTTCTGAAGTTTTAATTAAATGAATCAATTCTGTTTAAAAAGAACTATATGTTAAGGTTTGCCAAATAAATGAATAAAATAATTAGCTGTAGCAAATAACTTTATTTAATAGATTCTTGTAATACATTTTAGACTTGCATCACATTGCAAATTAGTTGGCTTGAATTGTGTAACAGTCCAAAATTGTTGTTTGTTTTTACAGGGGACGAATTAGGACTGCAGACAAGCCATTCCTGTACCTTTGTCATTTTCTTCCACAGCCATGCCTTTATAATGTGTGACACGTGACTCGCCATCGTCGTGTTATAAAACGAATGAATCTTCAGATTTAAAAGTGAAAGTTAATTCATATTTCATTTAAAAGCGACATTTGTTTTGATTACCTCCCTAGTGGAGTAACAAGATATTTAGTTTCTCTCAGTAAACACGATGAACAATGTTGCAAAGCTGTAAGAAGCTTGTACTCGTATCTGCTGTTAAATAATGCCATACATTATAGTGTAACTCAAGAAACTGTGACTGTCCTTTGAGACAAATGTGACTTTCAAATGAATTCAAATGAAAGAAAGTTTCAAAAAAATAGAAAATTAAAGAGTTTTTGTTTCGTCTACTGGGAGCTCTGACACGATCCAACACTAGCAGGAGTTAAACAAGAGGCCAAGTACAATAACAGAGTTTAAACTGCTTCAATCGGAACACTGAAGAATAAATACTATTATCATATCGCGTATTATTAAAGCCTGTGACTGTACTGGATGTAAAATCCGAAGATGTTAGATATTTATTGCTATTGCTATAATTTCAAATAACATAGACATAGTTAGTTGTTGTTTACAATAAACAAATAAGAATACACAGTCTGTAAAGCCTCTAGGTGCAAAGAACAAAACATACAAAGAACATTTACATTAAGTTTTTTTTTGGACATAAACAGAAACCCAAAAAGCTAGACAGGTTACAATATTACGATTTTGTGATATTGCCACCGGTGGGTTTGGTGCTGTTTAGTGGGCATAAACGACCATAAGTGCAGCAGAAATACTTTCATTAGGGCAGGATGACAGGACTATGTGGTGGGGTCATGAGCTTAGATAGAACGACATACGTGCAGATTGCTTAGGTTAAAAATGATCTTATTAAGAACAGTGAAAGACAAAAAGAATAGAAAACAAATGAAGGGCATTTTATAAATAATAAAGGAAATTGTTGAGGTAATGAACATGTGTGACTGGAAAAGCCTCACACAACATTACACCTTGAGGCAACTTATCTGAAAAAGAAAAATATCACACCAGGCCCACTTAGTTTTAGTACAGTGTTTCCAAAGTGATCAGTAGGAGTATTTTATTACATATTCTATTGTTTCTCCAGACCATCCTGTTTTTTGATTGGTGCTATAATCTGCTTGATAGCTTTTTGTAATACATCCATCTTGTTGCTGACTGTCCTGTTTCTTTCTAGTCTAGGTGACGAGATACATACGACGGCTCCTTAATTATCGGAGGAAGTGAGGATTGGAATTTCTGTTAACACCATAATTGGCTGATCAACACATCTTCACATTTTAGAGTGTCAGATGTGAAAGAATCTGGAAATTCAGTGGCTGCTAAATCGTTCAGTATGAATAGTTTGGCAGTGCGATTAGAATTAAAATTTATATCCATAAAGGGTCATACAAACCTCTCTATGATAGCCAACGGTACCCAACGGCACCCTGAATACTGACTGGTACTTGAGTAAATGTGTCAGAGCCTGGGTCTGGGTGTCCATGCAGTTCGTGGTCTTAAATTTCTCATCACACAAACATTTCATTTCCTTTTGTTATTGACTTTTTTAACTTTAATAAAGCATTGAAACCCGGGACTGGTATTAAACTTGGTGCACATTTAAATCTCAGCTCAGGGCCGACAGCTCGAAAAATGGGAGTTTGCTCCTGCCAGCAGCTTGGGTGCCAATAGTTCTGGAATGGAAATACATTAGAGGAATCTGAACTATGGAAACAGAATAACGATCTTCCTTAATCGACTTTAAAGCTTATCCACCTGTCTTTCAGAATCTCTACTATTAGTTATACATTTGGTTCGAGTCTTTAAGGTCATGGGTTTACAAAACCTTCTGAAAAGACTGGGACTAATATGAACCACGGTGAGAGCTATTATTGACACATGAAACTTTCTCGGGCGCCACTGTCACGTCACAGCAATACGTTCTGTGATCAATTACCGGGTCAGCCCGTGGACTTTCGACTTTCGCAGAGTTTCCATGTCCTCCCTGTGCTGACCGTCTTGGTTTTACTCCGGGCGCTCTCGTTTCCTTACACTTCCCAGAAAAGTAAGGCAAACTGAAAATACAAAATTGTCCTTAAGTGGGTTTGATCTGACTTGTCGTGTAATGTATGACCATTTCCTGTCATGTGTGCAAGCTAGAAGTGTAAAACATGACTTTTATAAATGAATAAACAAACAACAAACAACTTCTATCGAGTTATCCACTATAGGGAAGCATGGGTATAGTGGTAGTTGTACTATATACACGCATGGAAAAATACTAGTGTACGCGGTTCTACTAGCGTACTATCACTTTCTTTGTAGCAATTTTATTTGACAAAATTAATGTATTATTAATGTTTACATCTGTCCGTGAGGAATGTAGCTAAACCGGAAGATTTTCGAAATCATTACTCACTCTGGAGTCATTCACAAGCAGCCGTGTGGAAATAGAAACTGCCATTTTACCAAACCTTCTCATCCATGGTCTTTGTAATCTATAGGTCTGTGGTGAACATCTCACTGCCTTCAGACTTGTGATTATAGGTGGAGAGCATAGCAGCCTGGAGACTAGAGATTGTAGTTTATTCCACCGACGATGTCCCTCATTCGTTCTCTTACTTTCTATTTTACTGAATGATTAAAGTTATTGAAGTCTCAGAAAGCTCTGACCAACAATAAATAGTGGATCACTATGAAAAAGACAAAACCAGTTTGATTTCGGAAGAGAGTTGGAGTTTTAATAGAAGTTGTCTCGAAATCTAACACCTGAATACATAGAAGGGACTAAATAACTGGTCAAATCAATTATAATATATTTGTCGTTACACATATACAGTATACAGTACAATGAAATGTTTCTTTTTGCATCCCAACTTGTCTGGAAGTTGGGGTCAGAGCACAGGGTCAGCCAATGTACGGCGCCCCTGGAGCAGACAGGGTTAAGGGTCTTGCACAAGGACCCAGCAGTGTAGCGGAGTGTAGCAGCGCCTGGATTTGAACCACCAACCTTTGGGTTCCAACGCTCTACTCACTAGGCTACACTGTCCCTAAAATATCTTATGTTCTGGCCTTTTTTCTTCTAGTCAGGTTTGTTTTCTTTTGTTTTATATTATAAAAACCTTTAAGAAATGTCTGCTGGCCAATTGCTCATCCTTTAAAGATTGTAGTTTGTGCAGTGGTTCCGTGGAGTCCTGTAACCTTCTGCTTTTTCCTGACGTTATAACATAATATCATTATCTCTGTGAAAGAATAACCTATCATATTTTGTTTATGATGTACACATTTATCCGTGCTTGTGACTGGCACTAAAATACACTTGTGTATTTGTTGCCCAACCAACCCGGTGAGTTCAGGCTGTCAGCGCTGGTGTGCTAGTAGAAAATCCAGCTCCACCACCTGGGCACTTGAAATGATCTAAACTAAGAGAAAATGGACTGAAATGTTGGAGATTATTGAGTGTGATAGAATAAGGGATAGAGAGTTATGGATTAGTGATTAAGTCAATCAGAAGGTTGCCAGTTCAAGTAACATTAACTAACCACTGAGCAAAGCACTTAACCGGGGAATTGCTCAAAGACTGTGGAAAGTTGTAATTGCTAATTTCTTTGGATAACGGCTGCTGCTAAATGCTGAAAATGTAAATCTTATTAAGGGATTATATGTATATTATAACCCACTTTAAGACGTTTTTTGCTTCCAGTTATGCAGGATTATTGGAAGCTTTTTTTATAGCACTATAATAAACGGCGTCTAATGAGTAAACTATAACCGTACACACGAAGCGCCAGGCCCCAGAAAGGTACCTTGTTTTAAAGCCCCTGTTTTTATGAACGGAAGCCCTTCGTTTGAAGTGTTCTCAAGAGCCACATGTTTGTTGAAAGCACTGAGTGGCTGTTAGCAGGTGGGAGATGGGGGGGGGGGGCAACAACACACCCCGGCCTAATAATCATACATTACACAGACGCATACACACACACACCACATAGTTTTTGCACATCTGCAAGACAGGAACCGGGGTTCCAGTAAAATGGTCATTCAAGTGTCTGTCTGCAGCACTTGGGTTTAATAAGGAGCTCATCACCTGAGGGAACAGTTTTATTCTGTCATCACTCTTCACTTCCGATGGTGCCCTGTCTAATAGGTTATTGGGATTAATTTGGGTTTTAGACTACACAACAAACGGTTTTTGATCTGGCTTGGTGTCATGCTCGAGCAGGAAATCCAATTTGGCCTTTCCCAAATCTTTGCCACAACAATGGAGGCATATAAATCATACAATCGACTTTCAACACCTGGTAGCAATAGCGTGACTAATCTACCTGAACTGCAGTGCTTGTGTATGTAATTGTGGATCTAAAAAAACAACTCTTCCCATTAGGGGTCGCTACAGTGGATTGTGATCTTCATGTAACATATTTGACCTGTCATCGTCTTTATATAAGTTGCCCTTCTCGACACATCTCTTTTTATTTATCCAGACTTGGGACTGGCAATACAACGCCATGGTTATGCAGGAACCTGTGAACAGGACAATTCCAAGTTTTTGGTTTGCCTGGCTGCATGTTTTTGGACTGTGAGTGGAAAATCGTAAACCCACACAGACCTGGGAAGAACATGCAATCTCAGAAAGGACCTGGACCGCACCACCTGTGGATTAAACCCAGGACTTTCTTGCTGTAAGGCGACTTAGAAGTTAAATAAAAGCTATGATACACCTTTACACCTCTCACAAGTTTGTTTCCCTGGTCGAATGTTTCTCCCAGTGATGGCTTAGTGGTTAAGGTACCAAGCTGTTGATTCAGAAGGTTGCTGATTCAAGTCCCACTACTACCAAATTGCCACTGTTAGGTCTCTAGGCAAAGCCCTTAACCCCGAATCACTCAAATGGTGTTTCGGCTATCAATGTTGTCGTTGCGTCTTGCTTTGGATAAAGGCATCTGCTGACAAGTCCAAAAATTGCAAGTGGGGTGAATTGGACGCCAAAATCAACAAAGACAGTGTTTGACATTACAGCCATAATTAAATGAATAATTAATATTTGACTTGTAATGAATGTATAGAATGCAAAGACCGTAAAGCTATTATAATCATAATAAATCAGTAAAAACGTCTTATAGATGAAATTTTGAGTTAGTTTTCACTTGACTCGTGTTGATCCACAGAGACTGGTTAGGTGTTTTCCGACCATAGTTACCCAAGTTGCGTTTCTAGCTGTTCTACATTAAAAAAGATTAAAAACCTAAATCAGGGCAACACCTAAACTTTATATTGTGTATCGCTAACATCTTCTGTTAGCATTACAATTAATTTCCTAGTAAACATTTCGTAATCAATAAAATGTAATTTAATTATTGTTTGTTCTGCTACACTTACAATTAATTATGTTACAGTTTAATATTTGTTTTGATCTGTTATATTTAATTGCTTTTTGAAAAATCTAGATCACTGTTTTTGTTTAGTTGAATACAACCTAAGACGGCATAAAGGCTTTTGAGTTAATATAAAATATTAAAGTCAAGGTTATGGAAAACATACAAATACAGTTAAATGTTAATATTTGGGGGCAGCCGTGGCTTAATCAAATTAATAATTGATTGAGTCACGTACAAAGTCATATATAGTACAACCAGCACTGAAATGCTTGTATAACTGCTCAGCCATAACATAATGAAAAAGTTTGACACCAACATCAATAATATAGAGGAATAACAATCTTAGAAATTTTATCACAGAAGGTGACAACTGAAGTGCCCTTGAACTGCTGTCCGGGCGCCGTGGCTAGAGCTGCCCAGTGCTTCGGCCAAGTGTGCTCAATACGGCCTCCTAGTGTTTCTTCACTTGTGTGTGTTTCACTGCAAGGATTGATTGAGTTGAACATGGATAAATAAGTAGTAGTATCAGATTTTTTTTCTTTTTAAGAAGAAGTTATGATTAACCGGTGCACATAAGACAGGACAGGGACAAGACAATCTGCGTTCCCTGATTTTAAAACTAAGAACCTGAAAATATGGCATCAACCTCAATGTATTTCTAAACAGAAACCACTGATTAAATGCTTAGCTGGATTTCCTTAACCTTACCCTGATAAAAAATGCGATCAATTTTGCGAGGTTAGATACCTTCCTATGCATTTTCGCTGCTTGTAGCAGCTTGTGTGCAGATGTTTGAGTATAAATGGCCTGCCCTAGGCACTTTTGGAGCAAAAGTGCACGTGTAGCATAAGGACCGTGAAGGTACCTCATTAGCAGGAGGCATATCAGTAGCCAGCTTTTAATTTTACAATCTGAGCTCCCTGCAGCTCTCTTAAAGAGCTGAAACAGATCGCAGTTTAATCTTTACCATTTGCATGCAATCGAAACTTGTGATGTCACAAACGAGTGTGTGGGAATGTAAATAATCGATTGAGTTCGAATGGACATAAATATTGGTAATATTTAATTTGTATAAAGATATAAAGACATGAGACTAAATATTTTAGCTTAACAAACATTCTACATGTTCAGTATTAGCAGATGCATTTATCCAAAGCCACGTACAGTAGAGTTACCATACAGTATGAGCAATTGAGGGTTAAGAGCCTTGCTCAAGGGCCAACAGCCTCAACCTAGTGATGGTAAGATTTGTACTAGCATCCTTCAAATGACTAGTCCTGTACGTTAACCACTAGGCTTGTGGCCATTTAAATGACTCTTTTTATAGCGCAGCATCTTATTTACTTAGGTTCCTGACTATGTACTGACAATCAGACAGCAAGACAGGTCAGTAGGTTTTCGATCACACCTAGTATATAGTAGTTTTGCAAAATTCAATAATAATAATAAAATAACGCATTGTGGTGAATTAAAAAATAAAGAATGATGATTTGTGATAGAACAAAAGTGCGGTTCTGAGCTGTGATGTGTTTAAGTACGGGGCTTATTATGATTTGTTACATGTAATACATGTAGAAATGTTAGATAAGGAAGGGGGTTGGACATCTAGCATGGATTCATTATATTTGCATTTTTCCTATGAGGAAAATTGGTTTATCATAAAAACATTTTCACTCATTAGCATTTTAACAAACCGAAATAAATCAGCATGTGTTGGGTTCAAGACGTCTTAAAGGGCACATATTATGCCTCTTTTTAAACAACTTAGAACAAGTCCATGGGCTCTAGAAACATGTCCATCCAAGTTATTTGCACAATAATATAACACAATAATATATAATATAACCTTCTAAATCAAAGTGAAGTGTAATTGGTACCGAAGGGGATCTAAAGCCGTTATTATATTATACAAAAACACGCAAATGAATTTGGCATCATATGTCCCTTTTACGTTTATTCCCAATTACCATCACAAGAATAACCAATATAGATCAAGAGTAATGCATAGTAAGTGGAGGCACATTGACTCGATGGGTACAGCTGCAAGTTCTTGGGTTTCCTAGTAAGGGTTTCCTCCAACAATCCCAAAACATGCAATTGAGGTGAATTGGAGACAATATATTGTCCAGGAATAAGTTTTAAACTATGTTTAGCTTTTAAACAAATAAACCCTTTGAGCACTAGTGCAGTACGTAAACTACGATGCTACTGTCGATCAGCTGACTATTTAAAAAATCTTTGGCACAAATGACATACATATATCCCCAAAACAAGCTCATCTTGCCTGATGGTTTAAGAAATGTAAACAGATATATTTTATATTGTGTTAATTTGTATGTTTTTGGGGTTATTATTTGGATGTCTATAAGGTGTCTATTAGGGGTTCCATCTTCCATTCGAAATGCTTTTTATGTTCAAGGTAAAGCATTATAACTATACATTTAATAATGTGCTGGTCCACCTTTTGTGGCCAAAAACAGCCATGTAACTGTGCGGCATTATCTATTCTGACACCTTTCTGTCAGATCCAGGATTATCGTCAGTAATCTGAGTTACAGAAGCTCTTCCTCTGGATCGGGTTGGCCAATTGTTCCCAATGTACATCAATAAGCGTTGGCCACCATGTCCTCGCTGCCGGTTTACCACCCTTCCTTCCTTGAATAGGTTTTGATCGTCTACAATTCAATCCTTTTTAAACCTGCCAGATCATCACTTGCTCATTTTCCTGCTTCACATGTCAACTAGGAAGATAAAATGTTTACTATGCCACCCATGAGCCATGGCTTGGCTCAGCAATACAAACTTTTTTTTGCCTCTGAAACACTAATCGTTGCCATAACAAGGGTCACCTCTTCTGTATCTGTGTGTAGTGCAGTTTGTGTACACACACTTGTGTGCTAAAAGAGTTCACTCTGGAGTGTGAGGTGCACTTCACAGCTCTTGTTGGCAGTTAAAGTGCAGAAGGGATCTGCTAGTTGGCGCCTGCTTCTACCTAGGTACTCTTGTTACCCAGCAGGTGAGAAAAACACACATGCACACATGTACAACCCCCCCTCCCCCAGTCACAATATCAAGTAGTTGACTTAAATATTCATGGAAATAAGTCAGCTTTATAGAACTTCTTAGCCACATAACTCAGTCAACGTGTTCCCAATATGACCCAAGCTCTTAGTGATTTATTACCAACTGTAGCCACTGATTTCAATCAGCTTATACTCACGGTTGCCCCAGATCTTATTGACCTTGTGCCCACTATAGCCCCAGATCTCAATGACTTAGTACGAATTGTATCACCTGATCTTAATTACCTTGGCCAACTGTAACACCATGTCTTTGTCAACCTGTGCCCAATGTGGCCCCAGAGCAAACTCAGCTTGTGCCCACTGTAGCCCCTGATCTTAGTGATCTTGTGCCCACTGAAGTCACGTTGTCACATTCTGCTGACCATAGTTGTATAGCCCCACGTCTGATTGCTGTATCTATTTAAACGAGCGAAGTAAAGAGAGTACATAACCGATTATTAACAGGCATGGGCATTATAGGAGGTATCATCACATAACACTGCATTTAAAGTGTCACCTAAATGCAGTCTTAAATAATAAAAACAATAATAATGTTCTAATTATAATGTTCTAATAATAAAGATTCTTCACATATATTTAATAATAACCCAAGGTAACTTCTTAGTGCCCTAAAGAGTAAGTTCAAAATAATAATATGTAAATGATGTATTATTTTGAAAATTATTGGACTCTCATCGCCACATCTGTCAGTCACTCTTGATGCATTACAGGATGTCTGCCTCAGTCACATGACTTACCTACACCTGCTGTTTTCCTTAAAGGCTTTAGATAATGTATTACCGCTAAATTGAAACCTCCAAACAAACAAAAAACACCAAAAAAGAGGCAGTAGATTCATGTTTATAATTATATTTAGAAAATATAATTATATATTTAAAAATTATATTTAGAAAATATAATTATTAGGGCTGACCGCAATTAATCGATTATTCGTTGGTCGACCGAAAGAATTACTAGTCGGCCAAATTCCATCGGTCGACTAGTCGCAGGAAAAAAAAAAAGCTGCGTTTCGTCAAAGGACTTCTGGGACTTTTAATTTGAACGGCGTCACAAAGGAAGACGTGACAC
>JAOUQU010406899.1:0-11796 GCA_028566735.1 Ammoglanis amapaensis
AACTGGTCGCCCGCCGCATTAGTTGGTACCCCAAAAGTAGCCCGCAGCTTCAAAAAGGTTGGTGACCCCTGCTCTAAAATATGGGATCATTTTGAAAAGGATAAAGACCCAAAAAGGGTAACTTGCTGAATTAGCAGGAAAACATTCACCTATCATTCGTCCACCACGAACATCCTTTACCACCTCAAAAATGTAAGTAGTTTACTAGCCCAGCTACCCGATGCCCATCTGAAGTTTAAATGCAATAAATAATGAAGTACATTTTGTTTTGTCTCTAGTATTGGTTAAAGCTAAATGATCCAGCTCACTGTTTTACGGTTACTCCCGGCGTTAGTGGTAAATGCGCATATCTGCGGCAGCTCGGCAATAAAGGTAAAACTTCACAAATGTGTATCCTGGTCAAAATGAGATTTTTTTTATTTTATTTTTTTGGGGGGGTTGTAGATTAGTCGATTACACGGAGTAAATGACGGCCACTGGTCAACAAACAAAATCCTTGGTCGTGGACAGTCCTACAATTTACCCTCCAGGGGTGACTGTTCGTCAGGAGCCCGGAGCAGAAAGACCTTCAGATTTCTCAGGATCTTCTGCTGACGAAGGAAATACAGGATTTTCTTTGCATAGTATTTTAACGTCAGGTTCTTCCTGAAACGAAAAGCGACAGACGCGTGAACGCTGTAACTGACATCATAATCCATGAGCGCGAGGTGTCGTCGGGTCGTTTCACCTTTTATCTGAAGCCAGAATAGAAAGTAGCTCGTCCTCACAGAAATGTTCGGGAGCACCGAGAGACTCGATCTCTGTAAAACTGTCACCCAAAACCTGACCGATGCAAGGCTGCAAAAACAAAACAAACAAAACGACTCCATATGAAATACTTCCCATTCGCAGAGTAAATTATTATAAAAATAAAAATAATAAGCGTCTGTTTTTTATTTCGTTGTCGTACAGCAGGAGGGTACAAACGTTTTGCAAAGAGGATCAGATCTGGTGTGAACGAGGTGGGGGGGGAGGGGTTGAACATTCTTTATGACATCATTAGAACCATTAACATAAATATTTAAATAAATAATAAGTAAATAAATTTAAATAAAAATAAAGTATTTAAGTAACTATTAAGAAGTATTTTATCTAATATATTTTGTATTATTTCACTATAAACGAACATTGTTTTAGAACATGATGGAAACGATTATTGTTGAAATCTCGTTTCTTTTTCTGAGACGTCGAGAAACTACAGAAACACGGTCTATTCCTGTAGAGAACATACCAAACATCCGCGGTATTCTTTTGTTTTTCAAAAGGATTTTTACGCTCCCGATTTCATTCATAACTTCCAGATTTCATTCTTTTTTGGGGGGATGTGTGTATGTATGTGTGTGTATTATACTGCGTTATATATACATGTTTAGATTTTGAAACATGGGCCACGTTCGGCCCCTGGGTCGGACTTTGTGGATGATGATTGTGAATGACGTACGACTTCGGCGTAGAACCTCTGCGAGATGGACTCGACCGTTCTTTGGATCTGTTGACAGACTCGGAGTCTCGTTCTGAATTCTTGCCTCCAGTCGTACGATTCGCTCTGACGATACAGTTTCTGTAACCGTGGCCACCTGTAAACAAACACTTACATCATCATAAATAAACAATAATCATATTTACACTCCCTGTGTGTGTGGGTTTACCTATCTGATGTACCCATCTACACTGGCAACCCTGGCACTGATGTACCCAGCTACAATGGCACTGATGTACCCATCTACACTGGCACTGATTTATCCATCTACACTGGCATCCCTGGCACTGATGTACCCATCTAAACTGGCACTGATTTATCCATCTACACTGGCACTGATGAACCCACCTACACTGGCACCCCTGGCACTGATTAATTTAACTACACTGGCACTCACTAACAATGCCAGCTGTATAAGACATTACCAGTGTAGTTGTATAAGTCGTTATAACGTCTGTACCCTCGGTCAGTATCAGTAGTGAGAGATGAAGCTGGTTCACCTGCGCTGGTACTGCTGTGCCCACACCTTCCCCCGGCTGGCACACACTTGGTTGAGGCGCTTACAGCAGCAGGACACGCTGGAGATGTCGGTGTAGTCGAGGACCGGAGAGCAGAAGATAAACTCTAACAGCTCGCTCGGGAGCTCGGTCAGGTTCTTCCTGTCCGCGGCAGAGACGCTCCAATCCCCCGCGTCCTGGAGCACCTCCGAGGTCGCCATCTTTACTGTTTACTCCGATGACATCGTTCTCCAGGCCACGCCCTGTTTTGACGCACCGCAGAAACCGCGCCCACTTTCTGCGGCAGGGGGCGGGGCTTCGCTGAGCACGAGACTGGGTCAAAGAGTTTGTAATAAAATAATAATAACAATATTATTACAATTAATTATAGTAATAATACATTTATTTAGTAATAATTATAATAATTATACATAATACAATTAATTATATTTGTAATAATAAAATTATTTATATCTTAATAAAATATATTTATATCTCAATAAAAATATGTATGTAATAATAAAAGTATTTATTTATTTAAAATATCACAAATAATTGTACTATTGGTGATGATAACAACAGCAATATTATTACAAATAGTTGTGAATAATAATACTTATAATAATAATGATTATTATTACAAATCATTATAATATTATTACTAATAATAACAACAAATGTATCATAAATAATTATAATATTGGTAGTAATGTTATTATTATTATTATTATTATTATAATATATATAGTATAATATATATAATATATAGTATTATAATATATTATATTAGTAACCAATATTATGTTGTTAATAATAATAATATAAATCATTTTAATATTACTACTAATGAAAACAATTTTATTATAAATTATAATATTGTAATAATAACTACAATAGTAATAATATTACTAATAATTATACTGCTGGTAACGACAACATTATGACAAATTAAATTATTAGAGATAATAACTACGGCAACAATATATTATATAACAACAATATAAGTAATAAGTGGTGTGTAGTTAATATTAACGACATTATTCTTACAAATAATATTAATACATAATAGTAATAAAATATTCAAAGAATTATAATTGTACTGAGAATAATTAAATGAAAACTATTTTTATGATCATATTTCCTATTTGAAATAACAGCAGTACAATACAAACTTGTCCTGTCTTTGGACTGTATTAAGTATTTGCACTTTATTCTCCCGAGCACCAGTACTCGTGCTAATACAATAATAAGTAGACTAGTAGGTGTCGTTATTGTTCCAGCAGTGATGAGGAACCCGACACGACCTCTCCCCTCCTCAGACACGGTCACGGTGGGTTCAGGTTTCAGTCTCACTGTGGAATGTAAACAAACCAGTCCGGGTCCGAGACATTAAAATGCTGTTTTGTCAGTATTTACGGCGCGCTCGCATCGGTCGGATAGTTTTATTATTTCTTGTACGTTTTCAAACTGCATGTAAATAACAAACAGACATTTATAGGTTTGGAAATGTACAATAAATAATAATAATTGAGTGCGCAGAACAGGGCCTCTCTGTTCAATGCGCGACTGCGCGGAATGTTGATGCACATGAACACAAAGTGAAAAGAAAACAAAATAACTTATTAATAACTTAATAATTCAAAGCTTATGACATTTTTTTACTCGAGAAGAAGGAGGGGAAACAAACGGCACCGGACAAAACGACATTGAATGGTTTAAAAAGAGAAGTTTGGAGGTATGTAATGTAGGTAATAAGTGGTCGGCTAGCAACAAGTGTTTACATCCTAGCTTAGCTTAGCACAGCGTAGCTTAGCATAGTTCCATTAGCCTCAGAGTGTTTGAATTCTCATTACTGAAACGAAACGAATTAAAATGTTTTGACGTATTACCTTTGGGGTAATTTGAAATTTAAAAAAGAAAAAAGTTTATTATGAAGTTCTTCATAAACAATAATTTATTAACGAGTTTAAAGTAAACAAGATATAAACAACATAATAGACTGTATTAAGTATTTAATCGTGCTTATGTGCCAAGAATTGATATGATTGAACAAACAAAATCGATTGAACTTTTCAGACAAGTGTTGGACTCAAAACATAATTTAAAGTTATCGATAGACCTAGTGCATGTTTTTGGACTGTGGGAGGAAACCGGAGTACCCGGAGGAAACCCACGCCGACACGGGGAGAACATGCAAACTCCGCACAGAAAGTCCCCAGCCCGACCCGGGGGATCGAACCCGGGACTTCTTGCTGTGAGGCGACAGTGTTATAACCACTCAGCCACCGTGCCGCCCCTCGTCCGGCTAATGATCCACCACCAAACCTGGTACGGTGAGTTGTTTGTGACGACCAAAAAAAGGACAACAACCAAAAATAAATGAGATAACAGGAGGTCCAGAAGAAAAAACAAACGATCCAAAATCAGCCACTTAAGAAGCTTTTACTGTGCCGACCGAGACGTCCTGTTTAGTGCCGTTTACAGTAAAAAGCAATAACGTGTTAATGGCTCAACGAATGACTTTGGCTTTACTGATGTTACAGTCATGGAGACGGGGAGGGTTTATTGTCACGGTAACGAAAGCAGAACCGTCCCTCCGGGTTTTACTCAAGTATATTTGTCCTCAGAATTGTACAGCGCTACATCTCCAATGACGTCCATTAGCGAGTAAAAAATAAACCGTTAAAAGTTCCTCTTGAGAAATGCTGCAGTGATTTGGGTTGCCAGATTGCAGCGGTTATACAGCACAAATGTTTTTGTTAAATGTGTGATGTATACAGGCAAGATACTTCGTTTTCCTTCCACAGTCCATAGACATGCAGTCGAGTTACTTTTACTCCAGTACAAGATTCGAGTCCTTGTCCTCCGTCGAGCAAGATCCGATGTGGGATTTGAACCCGTGACCATCTGGTTACAAGTCCTGTACTTGAATCACTGTCCTTTTCACGTCCAGGAGGAAGACGCCATGTCTTATGTGGCTGGATTCACCGTGGCCAACGACGTCAGCGCCCGAGACTGGCAGATGAAACGGAACGGAAAGCAGTGGCTTCTGGGTAAAACCTTCGACACGTTCTGCCCGCTGGGTTCTGCCCTGGTTACTACGTCAGCGCTGGACGGTAGGAAGACCCGGTGACTTGTGACACGTCGTTTTCCGGTGATGCTGAAATGCAAACGTGGTGTCACGATGTGCTTTTCTGATCCAGATGTGCACCAGCTGGGAATCCGGTGCCTGGTGAACGGTCAGGTGGTCCAGGACAGCAACACCAACCAACTCATCTTCAAGACGGAGAAGCTGGTGACCTGGGTCTCGCAGTGAGTGCCGACTCTCATTTCTGTACACCGATGACGACAAACATTAGGACGACACGCCCAGCGCCGGGCATGCTGGGACGTTATTGGGAACGTTGTGTTTATTCAATGTTTGCAGGTTCGTGACCCTGTACCCGGGTGACGTGTTCTTAACGGGCACGCCTCCTGGCGTGGGTGTGTTCAGAAAGCCTGCCGTCTTCCTAAAGGTGAGGTCTAGTCCATTCCAGTCATAACTTAACTTCGAACTGGCAACCTTCTGATGGCAAGGCCGGGTTCTCTTAACTACCAGGGCACGACTGGCAGGATGACGATGGCGTGCTGCTTTATTCTCGTAGCTTTCTAGTCTACAGAGCAAAACCTGTGTGTTCAGAAGGGTGTCCGGATACTTTCGGCTGTATTTCGGGAGACGTAACGGTTCTAACAGTTGATTGGTATGCAGAAGCACTTCGGTCTGCCGGGACGCCAGCAGCTTCTTGTTCTGTCCCTTCAGTCTGATTTAATTTAAACCTTCATCACACCACTAATTCCTCCAATTATGCACCGTTAACGCGGCCTGTCGCTCGGCGTCGCCCGAGACTTGGCGACGCGCGTGGTGGCGACGGCGGCGGACTGGCAGCCGGTCATGACGTGGCATGCCTCGTATCGTCCGGTGCGTGTGTGTGTGTGCTCGCGCAGGCGAAACGACTCCGAGTATTAACCGCCTGGGCGTCATGAATGTCATCATGGCGATGACATCGCCAGCGTCGCCGTCGGTAACTTCAACGCGGCCGATGCTAACGCACTAACGAGGTCCTGGGTGTCGGAGACGAAACGATCTTTCACTCTTTTTAAATCAGCATGGTGGCCTCGTTGTAGCCTTGTGGCTCAAGCTTCACCGCTGCCAGGCTGTCACTGTTGGACCCTTGAGCGAGACACTCGATTGCTTAATTACATTCTGTTGTGTGAATGAACATCCGTCCTGTTCCAGGATCCGTCTGAGCTGGAACACTGTCAAAGTAATTAGCCGCTGAGCCGCTTCGTAGAGTGGTGAAGCAGTAAATAAGGGAATGAAATTCGTTGCTGTACTTGTATTTTTATTTTGGAGTACTTCAGTACTTTTGTCTCGTGTGCAAAAAAATATTAATATTAATTTACATACTTGTAAAAATGGAAAGAATGTCGTACTTTATTAAGCATGTCTGGGGTCACTGCAGCAGCCCGGCAACAGTGGGAGTGATGTCATAAAAATCCCATAAAAGTCCCAAACTTACCACGGCAACCTAGTTAAGAGACTGAAATATTGCTGAACTGAGGGAAGTAGGTAACCTAGATCAGTGAGTACGATGTTAGACTTGTGATCAGAAGGTCCTGAGTTCCAATCCCACAACTGCTGTCACTGCTGGACCCCGTAAATCTCAGTTACTCAATCATGTAAAACCAGAGATGAATGTCAGTGACTGGATAAAAGCTTCAGTACAAATGTCATTAATGTAAAAGTGGTTTTATTTTTAAGAAGTCTGTCGTTTTCCTGTCTGTGTTTTTGTCTGTCGTTTCTGTATCTGTGTGTGTCTGTCGTTTCTGTATCTGTGTGTGTCTGTCGTTTCTGTATCTGTGTGTGTCTGTCTGTCGTTTCCGTATCTGTGTGTGTCTGTCTGTTGTTTCTGTATCTGTGTGTGTGTGTCTGTTGTTTCTGTATCTGTGTGTGTGTGTCTGTTGTTTCTGTATGTGTGTGTGTCTGTTGTTTTCGTGTCTGTCTGTCATTTCTGTATCTGTGTGTGTCTGTCGTTTCTGTATGTGTGTGTGTGTGTGTCTGTCGTTTCTGTATCTGTGTCTGTCATTTTCGTGTCTTACAGAGAGGAGACGTGGTGGAGTGTCAGATCGACAGAATCGGCTTCATCAGAAACACTCTGGTTTAATTCCGGCGTGGACGTCTGAGCGCGGTTCTGATCTGATGCGCGTCCGAGTTCTGAGACGCGTCAGGATTACGTCCGGAGAGTCAGTTCACCACTTCGAACGCACACAAGGATGCAGACGCACAAACATCCTGTACACGATGAATAAACGCGTTCGGCTTCCTGTCTCATTTTACTCTGTAGTTCCTGTTTTGTTTCATTAGATGGCGCATTACTGCTGTTCAGTTCTTACATCAGCGACGATTTTTACCCTCCATCACTTCAGAACAAACGTATGCACACACACGCATGCGCACGCACGCACGCACACACACACACCACATGTAAATAGGAAAACACACAAAATCGTGAGCGCATCATTTCCTGTAATAACACGTTTGTTACAACTATTCGAGGTTACATTAAAGGTAACAACAATTATGTCGATTGTAACAATCGAATGATCTTAAGGTGTCTTGTTCAAGTCCCTTCGTGTCCTGGTGCGCCGGTGTTCATTTTCAGCCTTTACACACTTTTCTCTGCGTTAGCGACCGGCTGGTTGGAACATGTGTGAGGTCACAGTGTGAGGTCAAAAAAGCGAGATGTAATTCTACACCCGGAGCGATTCGAAGGCACGTCCATTTCTTCAGCTAAAGCCTCTTATCTCACGGTGTGTGTGTGTGTGTTGAGACTATCGTGTTAAGTGATTAGTAGGCTGTACAGTGAGCCTTTAGATCATCTCCAGGCAGCTGATTGGGGTTCAGGTTCGAGCGCCTGACGGACGGAAAACGAATACAGACAAAAGACAAGTCACGGTGCCGATACAACCCGACCATTTGCACACACCAGAGGGCAGCAGTGAACACATGAACCAGGATTATCATGATTTTTTGTACACTTTTTATATTATAAATAATTTATACCACTAATAATATTATTATTGTTTTTTTTTTCGTGAGATTGTTTGTCTTTTTGTCTGCGTTCCTCCCACGGTCCAAAAACATCTTCAGGTGAACGGAGGATGATACAAAATGATACACGATGACGTGATGTGTCGGACGTTACACTTAAAGTGTAAAAAACATGAGGTTGTAATGTATATAAATACATAAATAAATAAATCTGTGTGTGTGTGTGAGAGAGAGACTGAGATGAATGAATGAACGACCAAACGAAGTTTATGCCAAACAAAAGTGTATTATTGTGCCTCGTGAAGCAAAAGCGGTTAATCGAACAAACGTTAAATGATTAAACCAAAAATTCTCCTTTGATCTTCCACTCTGGAACTGAACCTCCGAACTGAACTTATTAAACGTGTTTCGAGTGGGTTTTACTATAAATAAGAAGGATTTTCACCCCTCAGTAGAGGAACTGAGAGACGAACTGGAGAAGTCTGTCCATGTTGTCAGACTGAAGGAACTGAGGTTGGATCTTCACCCGCTCGTCGTCTTCACTCTGCTCGTCCTTCATCAGCACCTCAGTCAACACAAACACACCGGAGCTCAAGTTTGTGTACGGGCAGCCTGTGTGTGTGTGTGTGTGTGTGTGTGTGTGTGTGTGAGAGAGAGGGAAATACACTCACCCCAAGATCCATCAGGGTTCGAAATGCCAGCTGTGCCAACTGTACTGAAGAGCTTTCTATTAAAAACAAACACACACACACACATTAATGCCTGTCAGTCCTAATAAAGGAGGTGTGGCCTCTGTACCTGTCAGTCATAAAAAAGTAGGTGTGGCTTCTGTACCTTTATACTACTACACTACTATGATTGTAATTAGACACCTGAGTATAAACCTGCTATATTCGCTTAGTGTTTAAGATACTGGACTAGAAATCAAGCGGTCGCTGGTTTAAACCCCCCGGACACACACTGCTGGACTCTCGAGCGAAGCTTTTAAACATCGCTTGCTGAGCACACTGTAACCGTGCTGTAAAACACAAATCGGATTATTAGAATAATCAGACGGTTGGATTTACATCTTCTGTGTCTTTGATAATGTGCCTTTAAAAATATGGTAAAGATACGAATAATATTCGATTCTTTTCATTTGTTTTATGGCGCTCGGCGAAACCGATGTCCGCGCTGGCCGTCACTTGTAACCGCGGACGCTTGCTTTCATTTAGGAGCGATGGACGCAGACTCTGGGCCCACATGAAAACAAAAGCCAAAAGACTTTCACCGGACGCGCCTCTAAAATGTCACGCCGTCAGCGGGGAGTGATTAGCGCTCAGCGGGACCGTATTTGGTGTGGGGCTGGGTGTATTAATAATGCGAGAAGAAGGACTGGAGTGTGTGTGTGTGTGTGTGTGTGTGTGTGTGTGTGGGCGTGCGAGTGCTGCTGACCGTGGTGCACTCGCTCCAGCTGGGCTTTGTTGCTCAGGTGCGAGTGGAGCTGAATCACACACTCCGACTCTACGGAAACAGAGAGGAACAAGCTGAGTGTTTATAACTCCGGCGACACCGTCCTCATCTACAGATGTTAATGAAGAAATGTTCCGGACAATAAACACGCCGCAGTCCCAGTGTGTGTTTGTGTGTGTGTGTGTGTGTGTGTGTGTGTTTGTGTGTGTGCATGCGAGAGGGGGGCGGGTTCAATGTGATGTGTGTGAGGCATGAAAACCTGTAATGTCGAAGGGTATCAGATGCAGACTCTCTATAGCCCAGCGGAGCGCCCTCAACTGGACACTTAGTAAACTGCAGAGGAAAAAGAGCAGCTCGGGACACTGAGACGGTCGATTCAACTACACACACACACGCACACACACACACAACAGAAACGCACAATGTGAGTACATGTTCTAACAGGCGGCGTCACACTGTGAGACTAAACGACTGCGTGCGTTTGTCTGTTTAATACAATTTTATTGCCCTCAACTGCCCAGCATCACTACTGCCCCCTAGTGTGTCTTTCACTGCACGTGTGTGTGTGTGTGTGTGTGTGTTTGTGCGTTCACCCTGTACGATCGCTGGTCGGCTTCCTCACACTCCGAGCCGCTGCTGCAATCCATGTCGTCCGTAGCATTCCACGAGAGAACGCCCAGCCGCTTCCAAAAATCACACACCGGGGTCGTGTGGGGTAACTAAACACACACACACACACACACACACATGCACACGCACACACACAAGCAAACACAGAGCGAGAGAGAGAGCACAAGGTTAATGATACGCTTCAGCCATTCAATGCGATTAGGTTCAAATAAGCGAGAGTGTGTGTTTGCTTTGTTTATGAGTGTTTCATTCTAGCTTCACACACAAACACACACACACACACACACACACACAGGCAAACGTGTGTAGTAAAGCGCGGCGTAAGCACTTCTGATGCTAATCTGTATGGTTTTAGTCTCTCGGGGTGCATTATCATGGTTTCATCTCTCTGGTGTGTTACTGTAACTCTCTCCACCACTTTATTTATTTATGTTGTTTATTTTGTACACTTTTTATAAACTTTTGTGTGTAACCTTGTGCCGAGGAACCCGGGGTGTGTACATCTGATCATTTTGGCGTTGCTTCTTTCCTTTTATAGTTCTGCACCGCGACGTAATTCACCACCACAACACTAGGGGGCATCAAGTTTCTGAAGGTCACGTTGTGTTTGTGTGTACATGCCGGTAATAACACACACACACACACACAAACAAAGACAAACACACAGACACAGAGACACATAGAGTGCGACACACTTACACACATACAGACAAACACACAGATAGACATACACACACACACACACACACACACACACACACACACACACACACACAAACAAAGACACACACACACACAGAGAGATATACAGAGACACACACACACGATTGAGAACATTTCTTTGTGTGTCAGTGCTGATAACACAAATAAACGAGGTGATTGTGTGTTAAATCTCTCGTCGGTATGGGATTGGGATTCGAACCCGCTTCCCTCCCGGATGTGTCGGTGGGCGTGTCTCACCTCCTCCATGATGAGGATCCCACAGCGCACCATGCTGTCCACAGCGTCCAGGGCAAAGCTGTGAGCTGTTCTGCACGGCTGCCACACACACACACACACACACACACACACACACACAGATCAGATGTGTAAATAGTGGAGATAATGAGTTCCGCTCGAACCCTGGATTGTGTTTGCAGCGGTGGAGTCGAGTGCTTTGTTCTTGTTGACATTTCTCACCGATGCTTATTTGCTGGACGTAATTACAGACCAGATTCTCATCGCTGCCCTTCAGTGGTCAGACGCCAAATTTCTAAATAAAAATACCTGAATCGTTAAATATCATACCAGCGACACACAAGCGCCGTCTCAGTACACACAAGCGCCGTGTCACTACACACAAGCTCTGTCTCGCTACACACAAGCGCCGTGTCACTACACACAAGCTCTGTCTCGCTACACACAAGCGCCGTGTCACTACACACGAGCTCTGTCTCGCTACACACAAGCGCCATGTTACTACACACGTGCGCCGTGTCACTACACGCGAGATCTTTCTCGCTACACTGAAGCGTCGTCTCAATACACACAAGCTCTATCTCGCTACACACAAGCTCTATCTCGATACACACAAGCGCCGTCTCGATACACACAAGCGCCGTCTCGAT
>JAOUQU010406909.1:0-11794 GCA_028566735.1 Ammoglanis amapaensis
TATATATATGTGTGTGTGTGTGTGCAATAAGTCATGCAGCGATACACCAATGCAACACACATACTTCAAGTCATATATGTATAACTTACTGAGGAAATACTCTCCTGCGTCTGCTTCATAGTCTGCATCTTCAGGAAAGTGATCAATCTGTTTACACAGCCCTTTAAAATTTCCTGCAGAGACAGAAAATGAGAGTGTAACTTACATAACACATTCTCTAAACTGACACGAATGCATTAAGTATTAAAGAGAGGAAATGAAAAAGTAACAAACAATCAGTAGCATTCTTATTTATAGTAAGAAGATTCCAAGAAAATGAAAGTACACATCATGGATAAAAGAGACGCCTAGTCTAACAAATTAGTCTGTATGTTGTCACATCTATTGTTGTAAAGTGCCACAAATCAAGGATACAGCCATGCAATTTACACAGATGTGTGCTTACTGCTGCCTCCTAGTGTGTCTTCACAAATGTGTGTTAATGTGTGTATAACTCAACGCATTGCGTTAAATGAAGAGAGATGGAAAAATGTATTTTCCAAAAATCGATTCACATTATCAACGATTCTAATCGATATGTTTAGAAAGTAAAGAGAAGGTTATTTTGTACCAACCTCTGACATACTGTAAAAAGGGCATTTGTTATTAAGATAAATAAAAGATTATCACAAAAACACAATTTAATTTCTAAGAAAAATAAAGAAATGGAAAAACATTTTGCATCATGTGTGTTCAATTTCATTATGATAAAAAAGTTAAATCAATTATTGTGAATCGTATCGCACGATGTGTGTAGTGTATCGTTACATCCCTAATGCTCATGGTTTGGGAATCTTAGTCTTGTGCTATAGCATAAATGCAACTGGCACTCTACATGACTAGTAAATGATTACAATCCATTTGGCAATGGCCTTGTGCACAAAGCAAAAATGAAAAAGTAAATAGCTTGTTAAAGGAAGACCTTGAGCTGAAAGTTTGCTGAGTTCGGTGTGAAAGACCTTGACCGGCTTCACAGTGCTTTTGTCTAGTGCCCAAATTTCACTTGACCTGCACGCAGACCTTATGTAACAAGAATTACTCAGCAGTCTATTATTACATGATGTTTGATAAATGTATCCATTTTAGACCATTTTCATGCCCATTTAATAAAGCCAATCTAATAATGGGATCACACTGTAGGCCAAGAGCATGACCTGACTGACCTGTGCTTGCAAGCTAATAATCCCTCCTAGATATTTAACTCTTTTTACCAATGTACTTATTTATACACACATAGTAATTACGTATTTCTATTATTCAGCATTTAATTCAATCCACACATTAACACACACGAGAAGGCACCAGTGAGCACACGTGCCGGACGCATTTAGCAGCCCTAGCCACAACATCCGGGGAGGATTTAGGGGTTCATTGACTTAATCAAGCCCAGAAACCTTCCGATCACAAACCTAGTTTTTTAACCTCCAGGACACAGCTGCTCCATGCATCTGTAAATCTGTCCACCATAATCTCTGCGCTTTGCTATAAATGTTCAGGTGCCCTGGGCAGCCAGATTACTCACTGTGCCACCTGTGCCCCCTTATGATATTTGATATTTTACCAAAAATATTTAATGGCTCAGATATTTCATGCTTTTTTATGTGCAGCATACACCATAGACTGCATTACACTGTCACACTGTTCCGGTCACTGCATCTCCACAGGCCATTCCTCATCAATTATTCACATTAGTACTGTTACATAGTACAAAATGAATCTTCAGTGACTGATAGTGTAGTGCGCTCTTTTTTACATCACAAAATGACCATCATAAACGGCTGAGCTAAATTAGAGTGTGCACTGTACCATCAAACTATCAAATTATGTAGTGTGCTTTCAACATCTTTAGTTATGAAGCAGAACTTCATCCTAATGCTCAAGCAGATACATTGATGTAAATCCCTGTAGTTCTTATTCCAAACTACAAATAGATGTTCCAGCATCCACATGTTTTAGTTAAACTTAAAAAAATATATTAATAAAAATACAGCGACTGATCTCAACCACTTTCAGTGATACTGTATGTGAGAGAGAGAGAGAGAGAGAGTGTGTGTGTGTGTGTGTGTGCGTGCGTGTGTGTTTGTGTGCGTGCGTGCGTATGTGTGTGTGTGCGTGTGCACGTTTTTGATTAGCTCGTTTGCTAATTATGTGCACTCCCAAAGCACTGCTGTTAAACAGACCCTTGTTAATTGCTGAATGAAGGATGAAAGACCAGCGGCTGTCCTTCAACTGTGCATAGGGTAAACACACACACGCACACGCACACCCAAGCCATAATAAATAAAAGGCGCAGGTTCCAGATAAAGCATTCTTAGCATTCCTTAATTAAAATGTATGGTGTTAAATTCTCTACATTTGCAGACCCAAGCACTATTTAAGCACTTTATATAAACAGGAGTGTAATTCTGTTTTTATGACTGACCGGGTGGCATGATTGTCTGGGTTCAATTCTCGGATGGAGCATGGTCTTTTTTTTAGTAGAATTTGTATGTTTTTGACAAGTTCATGGAAATTTACTCCAGTAAATTCCACCCCCCAATAAATGATCAAATAAATGTGAAGGATAGATAAATAGAAAATGGACAAGGAAAAGTAGAAAGAAAGAATGATAGTGAATTGAATTTATGAGTGAATTAAGATGTACATTAGCTAGACAAATAAATAAAAGGATGAGTTTTATGTATATACTTTAGCCAGACAGATTAGATGGATAGATTGGTATACGTTATACTGTGCCTAAACAGATAAAAATAATATAGGTAAATAGGGTGGCTGGGTGAACAGGTGGATGGATTGATTGATACATAATGTAGCTAACCATATGGATAGATAAATGGATAGATTGGTATATATGTATATTGTTTACTGTGGTTAGACAGATAATTAGATGGGTGGGTGAGGTGGGTAGATGGATGGATATAGTGTGGGTTAATATAAATGGATCGAGCAGGTTAGAAGGTCTCAAACAGCAAACGTGTTAAAGTCAAACAAATCTGGAAACGGTAGCAAAATAAAACCAAAGTGAGATAAATCATTGGCCTTTAAACCTTTCCATGAGTAACCGTTAACACATCACCAACTCATTTAAGAGATCAGAAAAGACACCAGACACCACATTCAACATTCAAAACTCTGACTGTGCAAAAATGGCATCCAAGCAAAAGTTGCAGTGCCACCACATAACCAAAAACCAACACAAAAACTTGTTTTGCTTTTGCTAATAAAACTTAAAATCGAAATGGATGGTGGTGTAAATGAATGCAATTTCAAAGTGCTGTTTAATGCAGAACAATGTGTCGAATTCATTAAGTGGTTTCAGAATGTTTTAGTTGCTTTCCAAATTTTTTTTTATTCCTTTAAACATCCTGCATCCACACAGTACCACTTTTTATATTATAAGCTGCAGGTGATTTTAATGTTGTAGTAAAATGGACAGTATTGTGCTATACATGTCTAAACGCAAGTACTGTATTAAATGTACTGTCATAACTCTCTCTTTCTCTCTCTTTCTCTCTCTTTCTCTGTGTATTTTTGCTTGATATGCGTTTTGCCGTGCCTCCCACCCCTTCTCTGTCATTTGCATAAAGCTTGAGGTATTGAATCATTTATGACCAAGCTGGCAGAACCTCATACCATCCATTAATGCCCAAATCACAGACATACACACATGCATACACAAACACACATGTACAGGTAGGTCTAATTGATCTTAAAAATACATTATGATTAATATTATGGACATAAATCTAAAGTAGTTCTGATTTTTGTCTAAAAGTGATAAATAAAAAAGTAAAATGCTTTTAAAGGTGTCTAGAAAGAGGATCTGCTTTGATTACTATATGATGCAGTTGTTTAGTTCAGACACTTTCACTTTTATAGCAATATAGTCAATTCAAGATTAACTAATGTAACTTAATGCAGTAATACAGATTATTTCTGTTTGCCCATATTACCGACATTGTCCAACATTTCCAACATCCAACATCTGTTAAAAATATCCATGGATTTTATTAAGCCAGATGCACATAAGGGCTTCAGAAAGGTAACTACAGTGATCTGGTTTAAGCGTCCTAGTGGCTTTGTACCTGTTGGACAATTCAGTGTTTCCTATTTTCCTGTCAACATGCTTTTTGACTGTGGGAGGATTGCAGCGCACTCAGAACAAACCCATATACCTTCTTACAGTGGGGCAACAATGCTTAATTAACATTAATACATTACCTCTTAGTAGGTAATGTAAGATAAATAGATGGATCTACAGATGTATAGACAAATATAATCTTTAGCCTGGTTAAAAAGTACAAGGAATAAATTCTCACGTATAAGAGTTATATGAATAGGATACATTACATCACATTAATGCTGTTCTTTCTGTCACTTAAGCCTTGATTATAAAAGACCAGAAATGAGAAAGTAAATAGTAAATATTATTTATAATTTAAACAATCAAAAAAGAAGCACACAAAAGACATATTATACTGTATCATATACATATAGTAAAAAATATTAATTAATCATATATTTTATATTAATTGTAGATAAAAAGCGGCAGTAGCAAACAGACCTGTTGTGTTTGCTCTGTTTACTGTTTTAATCTGGTAGGGGTCACAGTAGGTCTAACTTCACCAAAGCACATCAAAGGCTAATATCTTCTATTGCAGAAAGAAACACAATTATTAACTATATCTTGAATCTATTTTATTCTATAAACTTTAACTTCATTAACATCTGGATGTTTTGGGCAGATAACTCAAAGAAAGCCACTCCGACATGGATAAATAGGGCCATTTCAATGTTCAGGCGCAAAGATCAATAACCAAAAGTCAATAATAATTATTATAATATCAGGCAAAACATTCTAAACATTCTAACCAGAAAAATTGTTTGTCCCCCATGTGCAGCAAACTGTGAAGTGTATTCTGACACCTTCCTATCAGAACCAGCATTAATAATTTCAGCAATATGAGCTGCAATAACTCGCCTGTTGAAACTGACCTCACGAGCCAGCCTTCACTTCTCTCCTTCCTTTGACCACTTTTGCAGTTTTAGAGATGCTCTGACACTAGCAAATTTGATTTGTATTTATTAAAGGATTGTTTGCATTTATTATACTGTTTATCTGCACTGTATAATATCTTGTGTTGCATTTTCTGTTCTGTGAAGGTTGTTTTGTTTCATGATGTACATGTATGGAGTTGAAATGACAACTGTTGTATGAGTTTTTACCATGTCCACATATTTTTGATGGTTTGTCCTTCATCACTCACATCACTCGTACAGTCTGGAAGTCGTTAATCCTGGGTTTTATGTTCAAGTCTAAAGCATTAACTTGGCTTTGGGGATATCCCACGTTAATCTTTGACTAGGGTCAGATGTAGGTTTACATTTCTCACAGAGACCGTAGCTATATAAGCTCACATCATTCCCATAATAAACTGAAAGTTTTACTCTGACTGTCTATGTGGGAAGAATAATTTCCCATGCACACAGAAGGCTTTGATGACTGCTTGACTCTTCATTACTATGGAATTGAAGATCCGAGCATCAAGAATTCCTATTAAAACAACTTGATCTAACAAAAATAAAACCTCCATGAATCTAAGACGTCGTCTTTGGTAGAGTAAAGAAGTTTTATTTACAACCGAGCTCTTGGTTTTGATTCTACGCTACGCTGTTGGCCAGTCAGGTTCCTTCACAGACATGTCACAGGTGTCTGAGGGAGGGCAAGCTGAAGCGATACCTCAATAATGCAGGAACGGAAGCCTCTGCTGTCTAATCTAATGTACCTGCACAGCGAAAGAGACGGAGATACTGATCTCTGTTTAAACCTGTGAATATAAGCATATACCATTTACATGAATAAGTGAACCGATGAATAAATACGTGATGTGAAATCAGTGAATGCCTTTCATATGGGTCATCGCCTAACCGGCACTTGAATTAAAGAACCTTATTTGAAGATTCAATGAGCCAGAATAGTGGTCATTAAAGTCTCAAGGTGTCTTACATTTCATTTTATTTCTGGGGCTCCATGTACCGAATAAGAAAATCTGACCTTGAGGTGTTGTGCATGTTTGAAATGCGACGCTACCACGGATCATGCACTAAACTGATGTATTGAGACATGACAGCATTACAAAGGACTAGACATGTAACGATTCAGCAACAATCATCGCATCAGTTCATTTAGGTAATTGATTCGTATCGTTGATTCTTTTTTAAATAGATAGTTTTTAAACACAGGGACGCTGGTGCTACATAGTTTTCACACAATGAATCCATTTTGTTTGACATAGTTTTGCAACTATTTCAGAAATAAAATGACAAGAATGATTTCAATTTTAAAAAATTGAAAACAAATACTTTATAAGAAATAATAAAAAGGTTTGAGTAAGATAAATGTAACCACACAATTATCATGTCTTGATTTTTATGTTATTTAAATAGTAAAAAATATATTGTTAATCCTATTGCATAGGGGATATATTGAATTATTACATACCTACATGGGACTGAACTTACTTTAACATACCTAAAAATACACTATACTGACCATATTACAAGAACGTATTAAATGTATTCCCAGTTGTGTTATAAAAGTCAAAAATGTATTAGAAAGATTTTATTTACAAGAAAACCTATGCAGACACGACTGTGCTACAACTCTGGTGTTGTCCAGCCCCCAGATTTTAAAATAGTCACCCTTCCTCCCCATGGCTATCATTGATTTTGCTGTCAAAAAACAAAAGCTTTGTTATTTGGCTATGATTACATGGCAACTACCACACGATATGGTTGTGGTAGTATTTCCAGTGGCACGAACACACTGAATTAAGAGGACAAAATAATAAGGAGTCAACATTACCTGACAACTTAATCTATAACCTAAATAACATGTCAAAAGTAATTTTGAAATGTGTGAATAAAAATTGGATTTCCAAGGTCCCGATCTCAACGTTTTATTGTGAATTAGATTGAAGTCACAATGTATGAGTGTTAGTTGTGGTTAAATATCCAGCCAGAAACATAACACAGTGGAACGTGGAGTTCTGAACGATTTATCGTTTGATAATTTTGGTACCAAATTATCACTCTACCAAAACATATGACATCATAGACAGATGTGTTATTTTTAATTGTAAAAAAAATCTTTCATTGATTTTTTTTGTACTCAAAGATCTTTCACCCCGAACCTTTTTACAGCTATAAAATGTCATTATGCTGTAATTGTGTTGTTTCCAAAGTATTTTTTTTGCAGAAGTTTAGATATTAGCCAATTCAGGCACAGAAGGAGACACGTCATGCTTCTTTCATAATACAAGGCTCGAATTACTTACATAGTGGATTAAGTAAGCAGTAAGACAGTAAGTCATCTCACAAGGTCGAGAACACATCCCAGCAAAAAGCAGCCATGTATTTGCAATGGTTTCTTTATATTTTGGTAAAAAGATTTATGAGATACATAAAAAGGGCAACAGTAAGAAAAAAGTATGATTGTATGATATCCTGCACTGTTGCACAATTGTAATGTTTTTTTTATTTACAGTACAGTAATGAGTATTATTGTTTACTACTGATTATTATAGTTATGTCTGTTTTAAAATTTAGGATTTTATTAGGAAAAAATATACTTTTAATTATAACAAATAATAGCTGTTACAGCATTAACACAGATCTATAAGGTGTGTTTAGGAAATCTGGCCTAAATTGATTCTATTTACATGATTTCTAATAGGACAAACAGACTTCGTTCAGAAAAACGTTCAGAAGTCATTAGTCCAGAGTTTACTGTATCATTTCAGGCTTGGTATAAGGTGCATGATTAGTAATCACAAGATCATTAGTTCAAGCCCCACCACTGCCCGTCTGTCACTGTTGAATCCTCAATTGCTTAAACAGTATATCTAATTATAGTACTGAAGGCCACTTTGGTTACAGGCTTCTGCTAAATGCTGAAAATTTTTCCAGGTCAAGTGTGAGTTGGCATGTTCTTCCTGTGTGTGTTTTTCTCTGGTAGCTCTGCTTTCCTACCACATTCCAAAGACATCATGACTGATGAATCTCATGTAAGCAGTAACTACCCATCCTGTCGTCTATGTATCAAAATAGCATAATGTTAAAATCCTAATGAATATTAGCATTTGTTTAGATGGTACGAGTAGTACTCATTACTTTACTCTTTTACTCTAGCTTTCGCACTCTCCCTATATTTATCTGTTTCGTCCTTGCTTTGTAACACCACACACACCACCACCAGCAACTCCCCAGGTCTCAGTTCAATAGCTAGTGTGTATGAAGCGTACAAGTGTAACACTGCTTTTCAAAGCACTCGAGTGGAGATCTGAAGTACTGGACTGCAGGGAAAACAAAGGTACACAATCAAGATGTGTGTGTGCTTCAGGATAAACAGAGTGGATATTGTGGAAAAGTATCCTCTCTTTTATCATCAGCTCTGTCCTTGCATTTGTTTTACACAGATTTATTTCAATTCATATTAAAAGCACATTTCTAGTTATTTAATTCTAGGAATAGATGGTGTGAAGGACTTTCCTGTTATCATATAACAGGATTGAGGAATCGTTTATCCTAAGTAACCTGACTACAGATAAGGAAACAGATATTGTTAGGGATTGTTGGATAGTATTGCAGGGACTTTTTAAATGCCACACACACATGCACGCAGAAACAAACTGAAACAAAATTGAAACACAAATGGAACGCTAACAGAAATACAATGATCTGGCCACGACTATTGGGGAACACGGGTTTAAATACATGATGTCATTAGTCCTTGACAACTATCCTCAGGTGTGCCTCATCAGGGTGCGATGGCTGTAGGGGACGGGGCCAAAGGCAGCAACAATTCGGGTGTGAGGAACACCGTTCCTCATAGATATAAGCAAAACATTATGACCACTTTCTTAATAATGTCTTGGGCCTCATGCCATTTACGCAACAAACTTTTTACAGATAAAAACCCCACCAGACACCCCACTAGAGATGCAGTTTTGGAGATCGTCTAGCCGTCACAATTTAGCTTGTCAAATTTGGTCATAAGTTCATGCTCACTCAATTTTCTGCTTTCCTGATAGTCACAGTTATAAGTTATAAAAACAGATTTCATTCACACAGGATAAAAATAAACAATATCAAGTAATTACACCTTTATTGTTTGTATTTAATGAACTACACTGCATGTACGAAGAGCCGTGTGAATGTGTTGGTCTCCCAGTTTTGCAATGTACCCATCCTCAAACTCCCAACACCAAAGCTGTGTCTTAAATTGCACACTTGCACACTTCAAGCACTATGTTTTAGTACGTCTGACAAATACAATAAAACTCAGTGCTCCTAAAGTACCTCTGAAAGTACCTTTCGACCAGTTAATAGCAGCCATTCCTGAATCAAGAAGTGGGGGGAAATTGCCCTTTAGGCAATTGTCTAAATGTCAGTAGCAAATAATGTATTAGATATTATTAAAAGCATAAAAAAATCATTATATAAACAAAAGATGGTGTATATTTTGGTTTGCTAAATAAACCTGACCAAGTGTAAGTCCATTACTTCCCCGATGTAGTGTACTATTTGAGACAAAACATTGTGCAATAAGACATGAATGCTGATTGAGCACTAGACCCTACAATTCAGTGCACGATTTGAGACACACCTAGAGTGTTAAAAATGACACAGCTAAAGTTTTGTGATACTTGCAGTGGACAAGTGATACTGCAACAACCAAAAAGAAGCCAGTCCCTGATTGCAAAGTGTCTAGTTAATGCCCAATTACCCTGTCATCAATGTTACATTTTAATCAAGGTGTAAATAGTCACATCTTGTTGGTTTGTTTATTCCAAGCCAGTACAGTGAGTCTTCTTTGTGACGTATATTGTGTTGACTATTTTGGACTGTAAACCCAATACTGCCCCCACTAATTCTGATGGTATTGCTCCGATTCATCCGTTATAATAAGTTTCATGTAAACATTAAATTTTTGGCTTAAGATGTTTGCCATCAAACTGTAAATGTTTTTCGTCAGTGCAAATTCAAAAGACAAGACAAACTTTTCTGTAACAAATTCAAAAATATTTGCACACACACCGAGGGCACTTTTCAAGTATTCAGAGCTGTTAAAACAATAAAACTGGACACAGGACTAGGCTTTAGAGAATATATGTGCAGCTATAATAATCTACAATCAATCAGTGCTTAACATTCCTTTTAGTTTGTTCCCAGTAGTGAAGCAGTGGTGAGCTACGGCCTCTCTGAATTCACCTCGTAAATGAAGCATACCCCCTCAGTGCTGAACACGTTATTATTCCTCTTATATCAGAGCCAGAGGAAGACTAAAGGGTTGATCCTAGTGCAGTGACCCAGTGCGGAGGGAGCACTGGGGCCAGTATGGACGAATGGGCAGGAGAAAAATAGCACACCCCACACCTGATATAAAAACGAAGATTTATAGACTTAAAAGCCATAAATCTATATAACTGTAAAATGAAACATATTTAAGTATTATTCTAGGTCAGATCTGGGTTATCTGTATTATAGAAGTGATTTTATTACACTTATCAATTTATTACTAGCATTTTTATCGTTTTCGGAGGTGGCGTGTTCACCAACACCTAGAAACCTGAAGCACGAGGTAGGAATACATCCAGGGCACCAAACGGTTTATCTGTTGTGCTTATGGCAAAACCGCCTTCTGCATGTTTTAACAATGTTTAGCAGCTGTGTTACCTTGCCACCCACTCACACCTAGAGACAACTGTATCCAACCAGTGAACCAGTGGAAATAAAATCCAATGTGATGGAAATACAAAATGACTGAATCTCATTTTAAAGTTTTATTTTCTTCAGGCTTGCAATGGTTCATTGGAATTGCTGGATACAGGTACACCCAGGAGAGTATCTATTCTGGAGCCTCAGCCCAATACATACTGGAATAAATAAATAAAACACATGGTCACACTTCATTATGTTATTGGTCCAACATGCTAATTTATAAACCATGGTACAGAGATAATATAGTCGTGGCCACACATTAAAACACAATGTGACCTCAATGTGCAGCAGAGACAACAACTAAATGGGTTGGCTTGGCTAGGAGTGACTCAATACGTTCTCGGTAGGTTGCCACACGCATCCTATAGCTGCTCATGGGTGAAAGGGCTAGGATCAATCGAGGAATTCGATGGCTGAAGTGGACCGACAAATGCTCAGTAAATTATAGACTAGAAAATTACAGAGTCAAAGTAATATCTAGAACAGGGGTCACCAACGTGGTGCCCGGTCGCCCGCTAGGACCTCATGAGTCGCCCGCGGGCCTGTTCTAAAAACAGCTCATTATAGTGACACTTACAAGCATAATTTCTTTTGTCATTATTCTTTTTTAAATCACACCTGCATTGGTGTAAATTAGAAAATTACAATCTATGTAATAAATTGTAGCGATCGCTTAATGTTATGGGTTATGTGTGTGTTTGATGTTATGGGTTATGTGTGTGTTTAATGTTATTGGTTATGTGTGTGTTTAATGTTATGGGTTATGTGTGTGTTTGATGTTATGGGTTATGTGTGTGTTTGATGTCATGGGTTATGTGTGTGTTTGATGTTATGGGTTATGTGTGTGTTTAATGTCATGAGTTATGTGTGTGTTTGATGTTATGGGTTATGTGTGTGTTTAATGTCATGGGTTATGTGTGTGTTTAATGTCATGGGTTATGGGGTCCTCTGCTCACATGTTGTAGTTATTTAT
>JAOUQU010406928.1:0-11792 GCA_028566735.1 Ammoglanis amapaensis
ACATTTTGTTTTGTCGCTAGTATTGGTAAAGCTAAATTATCCAGCTCACTGTTTTACTTATTATTTAAATCTCTCTTAAGATGCAACCAGGAAACATTTTGTTAGTCACACAAGGTTACTCCCGGCGTGAGTGGTAAATGCGCATAGATGCAGCAGCCCGGCATTATAGGTAAAACTTCACAAATGTGTATCCTGGTCAAAATGGGATTTTTTGTTTTTTGTTGTTTTTTTGGGGGGGGGTCGATTAGTTGGAGTAAATGACGCCCACTGGTCGACCAACAAAATTCTTGGTCGTGGACAGCCCTAATTATTACTATTTGTTATTAATGTTTCTACTGTCATTTATGTTATTAATAGCCACTACTGATGAAAATAATTGGTATTACTTGTAATTTTTGTTATCGCCTCATTTTATTAGCATGTGGTTATTCTTAAATTATATTTTATTTAAAGTCCTCACAGCAAAACACACCAGGTTTGATTTCTGGCTATACCCGTGGCTTTCTGTTAGAAGTTAACATGTTCTCCCCAGTGTCTGTGTGGGTTCACTCTGGGTAGTCCAGTTTCCTTCCACAGTCTAAAGACAAGCAAGTAAGGTGAACTGAAGATACACGATTATCCATTAGTGATGACTTGTGTGATAATAAATGGCCGTTTCCTGTCAGTGAATGAATGTAAAGTGTGAAACATGATGTTAAAAGCTAAATAAATTGATAATTTTAATTGTCTTTTTTAATTACTGTTGTCATCACAACTTTTATTCATATCTGCATCCTCATTGCTGTTGTCTTTTGTCCCCTTATAGGTGGGGACGATGGAAAAAAGAATAGAAATGTTGGAGAAATGGTATAAAACCTTAAATGAAATGGGTTGTAGTCTGTGTGATGTCAAACCCCAACAAATATAACAAATTTTTTTTCGAGTAAATAAAAGACTTCCGATTTACCTGCACATAGAGTAGCAATGTTTCTTTAGGGCTCCGCGAAGCCTTCTTTAAATTGTTGTATTTTATTTGTTAGGTTATCAATCTCCTTTTCCCCTTTGGGTATTTCATCACAATTACCGACTGTGTACCTGTTTAATCTGCATTCATGCTGCCGAAAGTAGTTAAAACGGCCGATCTTTCTCAATCCACGCTTCGGCCTACAGCTTGCATCGCATCCTCGAGCCAGAGTGTAGAATCAAGCTAGGAGGATAGATTCTTTTCTCTGTCAGCAACGAGTGTATTCATGCTGCTGAAAGATGTGCTTCAGTTACTCGAACCACCATGAATCGACCGTGCTCACTGCTTATCCGCTCCAGAGCAGAGTTCTGGTCAACATCCTTCACCACTACAAAGACTGTGTTACAATTCTCAAATGGGCCAGACTCCAACCCTAAAAGGTATTTTCAGACAAGCCCTAGTCGGCTTTGCTGTATTAAACTACGATGGTTGGACTAGATGTGGACTGCATGGCCAGAACATTTTGATGGACAGGACTCAAGGTCTACATTCCCTCCCATTTTATTTTAGAAGCACGTCCAATTATATCTTTGTACATTTTTATAAACACAGTATGGTACATCAATAAAAAGGGAATATCAACATTTCATCATAGCAAAATAGTTCCTCTTCTATGAAAATGAGTCTCCACATTTTGGCTGGTATACAAAGAAACAACACATCACAACCCAACGCATTAACGATTCTTGTGACTCGAGTTCTTAATTAATTCTCCTTTTAGGTATCTTACACTCCAACTCTAGTCCATCCACATGAAATTGTGCCTCCTCCAAGCAAGACCTTTCAGTTCCCGGCTGGTCCCTTGACGTCTGTCAGGGGCTGAGCACCCAGGCTCAAGTTACATGCAGAGGGATCACAATAACCAGGAGCTCCAGCTGACCCTGGGGCTCCAGGGACCCCGGGCTGTCCATGAACACCGGGTGGACCGCTGGGCCCATCGCGCCCATCCTGACCATACCCGGGTTTTCCGGGCTCACCTTAGAAATCCAGAAATATACATCAGAATTTGGCAGTTGAAGAATTTTATGGTAACAATGAAGGCAAAAGGAGTGTTTTTTGCTGACCTGGCAACCCGGGCACTCCTGGGATGCCTTTAGGACCACGGACTGTCTGTCCTCTGTCCCCTCGATCACCCATCTCACCTTTTAACCATGAACACATTAGAATATGCAACACTTCAACACGTTAACACAAGCAGATTTAAGACACACCTTTAGGTCCTTTAAGACCGATCGGTCCTGGTGGTCCTCTGAGTCCAGGGAGTCCTCTGGCACCGGCCTGTCCGGGAAAGCCACTGTCTCCGGATGGCCCTGGAGGACCTGGAGATCCAGGCCTACCTGGTAGCCCAGGAGCACCAGACTCGGGCCTCCTAAGACTTGCAGCTAAGTGTGCTAGTTGTTCTGAGAGAACACAAATAACAAAAGTTGCTCACGCATGGCTGACCTGTTGTTTTTGTTTAATTTAAAGTGCACAAATACTTTCAGATAAGAGGCCAAAAGTCAAGCTTCAAAAATAGCCATGGGGCAAGAGAGAATAAACAACCACTCCAGGGTTACCAAATTTCCATCCATGTTTATATTTCAGAACTTTAGAGAGCAATTATTTTTTATTTATACTTTAAAATAAATAAATGTTTTCCCCATGCCAGTCTGACACAATGGCAGAAATTGGCAATCCCATTCTTGTCCCTTCCACTTTCTTATGTAAATGTGGTCAGTTAAGGTATTATAGCATAATAACCAGTTAAACTCTGATTGAAAGAAATTTCTTCCAATGACAAATGTAGACAAAAAGAGACACGACTTAGGCCCATGGGCCCCAAATTGAACATCTGTTCTAAAGAAAAGAAGCTGTCGCTTGAGTGTTACCTTGCATTACTCTCATACACACTTGTTTGATGTGCTGGTCGCTCGGCTCTTTTCCCTAGAAAGAAAGAATAGGAAGAAAAAAAATGCTAATCAGGTAAGAATATGATGAGGTTGACTAGCTGTACACACAGCAGACCTGGACCAGTCCTCTCCAGAGAAACACTTTAGACTTGGAAGTCATGTCATCAAAACACCTTTGCAAAGCAAAGAGTTAGTTATTGTTGTTGTATTTCAGTTTTTCTTAATTGCTAAAACACAAAACTCTTTTGTCAGAACTAAATTCCCAGTATCCTAAGCCCATTTATTCATCACTCATAAGGCAGAACCATAAGCGCATTTCACCTATTAAGACACAATTTGCAAACGTATTTTCACACACTACGACACATTTTGCATTGTGAAGCTCTTGGGTTGCATAATGGTAAGCACAGGTAGTAAAAGTGAAATTCAAATAAAGCACAAGTGTCACAATAAACACAGCCACTGAAGATTGATCACACATACGACAAATAATTTGAAGAAACCAATATAAGCAGGTCCAAATAGGACCTGTCATAGTTTTACTATTGATAGAAACAGCCAGAGCTGCAGAGTAAGGGTATGAAAAGGAAGAAGAGAAGGGACGAGAGGAAGAACGATAATTTCAGATGAAATACGGGCAACCCTCAATGACAATGTTTCTCTTCTATGGATTGACTATGAGAGAAGAAGGACTTTGCGTTCAGCCCAACCTGAGTAGATTTACCATGTCTACTACGGTCCAAACAGAGAGGAGAACAACAGACAAAGCATCCTGTTTCTGTCATTGTGTGGGACAATGTGAGTTTTCACCGTGCTGTCCAGATCAGACGGTGGTTCGATATTAAACAAGATTTCCTAAATGTTTTTCTTCCACCGTACTCCCTGTAATGGCCTGGCCTGTAAAGGACATATGTGCATAGGTTAAGCAGAAGGGGGAACAAACAGCTACAATGATAGTATGAGAAAATTCATATAGTAAATGATCTAAGGTCTACGTCCAACAGTCAAAAGCTCAATTTTCGTGTCACAGAGAAGGTTATATGACTAAGGTAATGTCCTGGTGTAGTTTTTTTATTTTATTCGCCAGAAATCTCACGTTACCAATGATATTAGTGGGGAGATGAGACTTGCATCATTTTTTCTCCAAACGCCTTCTTCTTTTTGCCCTTACTTTTCCTGTATGCTGTTTCATTCCTACCCAGCATTCTCTGTGTGTCCGTCTACATAACTCTTCAGGGATGTTAGCTTGCCTGGTTGTCATGTCGGCCATCTGCAGCGCAGACACCTCCAAACTCATCAAACTCCTTTTAATCCATCTGCTTTACAAACATAACCATCTCCCAGCTCTGGATATCAACACTCACCGCTGGACCCTGGGAGCCTCGAGGTCCTGGAGATCCTCTATCACCCTGTGCGCCTCTGGGTCCAGGACTCCCGGCAGGCCCTTCGATTCCTGGCTGTCCTCGTGCTCCCTCAGGACCTCTGTTGCCCGGTTCTCCCAAATTTCCAATCTAAAATAAAAAAGCACAAGCTTTACAACAATTAAAAAAATCTGACTTTTAGTTCAAATCCTTAAAGCAGAACTAACCGCCCCTTTGGGTCCGTGCTCTCCAGCTTCACCCTGAGAAGGAAAGATACATAGTTTTGAGCATCAGTAATATTTTCTTTTTTATCTTGGCTGTGATGCTCTACTCACAACATCTCCTTTGTCGCCTGGATTTCCCTCGGCACCGGGTTCCCCCTGGAAGGGAGATAAAAATAACTTCTCACTATTGCACTTTATAATATTTAATATAATTGCTGTAGTAAATTCTTGTATATTTTACATTTATACAATTACATTTTACAGTTTATGCTGCTGTTTCTTATTATGACACTTTTTTGTTTTACACTTTGCGTGTCGATATTTAAGAGCGGCACGCTAGCTTAGTGGTCAGCACTGTTGCCTCACAGCAAGAAGTCCCATGTTTGATTCCCAGGCTGGACTGGGTGCTTTCTGTGTGGAGTTTGCGTGTTCTCCTTATGTCTACATGGGTTTACTCCAGGTACTACAGTTTCCTCCCACAGCTTAAAAACATGCAAGTTAATTAGTGATGTAAAATAGTCTCATCGATACACAGTTCTCCATAAACTATAGAATCAGAGAAAGACCTGCAACCTAATTTGTAATAAACACTGCCAAGGGAGAGGATCCGTAGCGGTCTGCAGAGCTACATGGATAATGGTATGACTGTTTTTTTAATGTATATAATAGTAAAGAATAAATCAATACTGATCATGTTTGTCACACATACAAACTCCTAAACTGTAAAAATAATGAAAAAAACTGAACTGTTCTCTCATACTTTTCATTGCATATACTTTTATAATTCATTTAATTTTGCAATTGCAATGAAGTTTTGTTCAATACTTGTGTTTAATAAATGATCCAACTCCTAGCACACAATACCAGCTATGCAAGTTACACCAAAACAAGTCACACAAACAAAATGTAAACCCAACCTGTCCTCCTTTAGGTCCTGGCTCACCCGACTCACCCTGTAAAGACGATTAATAAATACAGTTATTTGTAATGTACTAAAAATATACTAAACAATATATTTTTTGTGTCAAAAGTAATAAATGTGAGAGCGTCATTTTCTTGGTTGTGTGTGTTCGGTAATATTGCCTCCATCACTGAACAATAAATTTCCATTTTTAGAAATTAGCAAATGCTTTTATCTAAAGTCACTTACAGTTTTGACTGAACATGATTTTTTAAGCAACTGGGGGTCAAAGGCCTAACAGTGGTAACTTGGCAGTGGTGAGGCTTGAACCGGCAACCTTTGAATTATAGTTCACATAAATGAATTAAAACACCATTGGTGTGGACCAGACACTACTCAACTTGGCTTTAAAACACTACTGCTGCTTTGTAGCTTATATAATGCTACTTAATCAAAGTTTTAAAGAATCCAATGAACATATGCAGCAAAGGGTTTACAGATCAATAACTTAAATATAATGATATCATTTTCAAATCAAATCAAAGTTTATTTGTCACATACATAGTTATACACAGTACAACCGGCAGTGATTGTAACTACTCCATCCGAACACTCGAAATTACGGTTAACAAGCTAATGAAAATAGATTATAAACGTAAACAATAATTGTAAACATAAGTGTAAAAAACTATTTAAAAAGTAGGAAAAGGTGTTACAAAGACTTAGAGTCCAAGAATGTCAAAGAATTTATCAAGTGACTAAGTAACCATAAAGTGCCAGGGCTAATAGTCTCCCAGTGTTGATTTTTGCCCAGATTCAACTATAAAAAGTTATTTGGCCCATTTCATGGATCGCCACCTTATTATGGTGGAGGGGTTTAAGTGCCAGAATGATCCTACGACCTATGTTGTCTGGAGCAAAGCTCCTGGTAAGTTCTCCCAAGGTAAACTATTTCTAAATAATGGGTCAGACAAAGAATGGGCCATAAAAACACATGAAAAACAAACAACAACAAAAAAAATCACCCCCGCCCTAGAAGCAGGCCTGGAGGAGGAATTCATCAGCCAGCAGTTGGTGGCTGAGAACGTACTCATGGTACCTCGTCTGGCCTAGCCCAAAGGAGTTAAATAGGTCCCCACACTCATGGACTAAACACTGGTGGGACGGAATGTTACCTTACTGGCAGGGAAGGAACCTGAGCTATTGTGAAAGTTTTAAATACTAGATATCAAATTATCAGCTTAAAATACCAGCTTGATATTTCGAGCTAACCTCATCACATTGTTTTGGCTCTGGTTCTAATCTCCTCGAGTGGGGCTGGGCTCTGGAGTTGACCATGATTAGAGGCATGGTGCTATTTCATAGCCCCTCAGGTTGATGCATGTATATTGGGTTTTCTCCAGTGGATGAGAGGTTAGCATCCTTATGCCTTTGGGTTGGGAAATGTGTTATGACCCCACTGCTGTTGGGTGCATAATCGCAGACAACAGAGTACCAAGAGACCTTCAGAAAGGTACTAGAAAGTGCTCTTCCTAGAGACTGTTGTCGTAATAGAGAACTTCTATGCTCACATCGACAATGACAATGAGACCTGGGTAAGTGTGATTGGGTGGAAGGCCTCTCCAATCTAAACCAGAAGGGTTTTCAGTTATTGGACTTCTGTGCAAAATGATTTGTCCATCATGAACACCATGATCTGAAACTGTGGTCATCCCAGAGGCAAAAAACAAGGTGTGGGAGGAGCTTTGTGAGGACTTTCGCTCTGCTACAAGAAGATTCTGGCAAACTGTCAAGCAACTTAGAAGAAGAAAGCAGTGTGCTACTAACAATGTATAAAGTAAAGATGGTGTACTGTTGACATTGACTGAGGATGAGTAGTATGATGACTTATGTTATAAATATCTCATTTAATTGTTTTGCACTGAACTGTAATGTATGTTATTTCACTTTTACTTTTATTTCTTACCCGTCCACCTTTTTCTCCAGGTACCCCCGGGGATCCGGGAAGTCCAGGCAAACCAAGATCACCTTTAGGGCCCTGAGAATAGCATTAATGATACGTATTAATAGCTTTTCTTTCTTTGCTATTACACAAAATTGCAGCTTTGTCACTTCCATGAATAGACAAGCATTCAGGGTTACAATGGTCACATGACTTACTCTTGCTCCTGGTTTGCCCATAGGTCCAGTCAGCCCTGGCTCACCTTGGTCACCCTAAAGACACACCAATGTAGAATGATACTGATTGAAGTAATTAACTGCATCAAAATAACTCTCTAAAACTATCAAACGAGTGGAGCAAATTTTGTGAGTTAGCTTATGAGGTATAAAGCACAACACTACTAAATTCCATGTTGGTCGGAATCTTGGATCCAGCTTTGGATAGAGTTTTGGTGGCTGTGTAACTTTACTCAAGTACTCACGGGTCCACCGACCGGCCCAGAAGGCCCAACCTCTCCAGGTTCTCCAGGTTCTCCCTGAAAAAGAAAAATATAGAATACATGTTAAATCTTCATGCCCTGCCTTTAACCACAGCTTTGACACTCAGAGCCGCATCAACTGACCTGTTTTCCTGCGGATCCCATCGTCCCTATGAGGCCGGGCTGTCCCACAGCACCCTTTGAAAAGACACCAAATGAGATGTAAGACCATGACCATGATATTATGCCTAAATTAATTTAGCTCTTTTACTCACCTTCTCACCAGAGACTCCCTTTGAGCCTAGTACTCCAGGTAAGCCCTAGAGAAACCGAAAGTTGACATTTTGTTAAGGCTACTGAAAAATAGTCGTATTCTTACCCCAACCACTTTCACTCCAATCCTTTTCCACGCAGGGGACTAGTAGCCGATTCTGTTTCCTGCAGTTTCTTCCAATTGTGCCCACTAGGGGACACTAAATTGTTTACAATTTTCTTTGGTTTAGCCAAAATATTCTTTGGTCATTTTTGTTTTTGTAAATAATAACTCAAAGACATTAAACTTACTGGAAGTCCCTGCAGCCCAATCTCACCCAATGCTCCAGGTTTTCCAGGGCTGCCCTAATTTAAAAACATTATTTAAATTGTTGCATATTTTAAATAGTCTTCAAAAGACAGTAAACAAAACAGGTAACACTGTACCTTGACACCAGGCAGTCCTGGGATTCCTTCCCGCCCTTCTACACCAGGTAAACCCTAACAAACAAGAAGATGTAAGAATTTTTATTATTTTTAAAAGATTTTTATTTAATAATAATTACATTTACATCACCATAGCTTGTGTATTTTGTTGTTAAAGTGAAATAAAATAAGTTTAAAAGTGCAAAAATGAGACCTATTTCGACCTCTGTAATGTGAGTGTGTACTTACGCCATCACCTTTTGACCCTGGAAAACCAGTAATCCCCCTTGAACCTTTGGGTCCCTGTTAATAGAAAAAGTTTTAGTACAGACCTGGTCAACTTGTTCATATTGAGTGACAAAAGAAGAGCAAGCCCTCATACATACTTGTTCACCCATAGGTCCTCGCTCTCCCATCACCCCCCTCTGGCCTTGATCACCCTAAAATAACAACACATAATTCATGACAGATTCCTTAATCAAATCAGAAACTCTCAGTCTTTCAGGGGCACTTACATCTGCTCCAGAGACACCCTGCAGACCTGGTACTCCATCATTCCCTCGAGCACCCTGTAGGTAAGACAAGAAGTCATTGGACCTCACTGGTGTCAAGAGGCATCATAACACTTTGAACACATCATTTAAAGAGGAGTTACAAGAAGTTTAAATAGTAGTTAAGTTAAGATAATTGTTCAATTTTCACCAAAGATGCATCAGCTACTTAGAGCCTCTTTGACTCCAAATTTACTACAGTGTCTACTGTGATCATACGAAGAATGAGCACTTTATGATCCGATATTAGGTATCCCTAATATCCTCAAAGTTCTCAACACACTACATTTGGACATCTGAAAGTCTCTTCACCTAAACTCTGGGTCAAAGCTAAATTCATTTTGTTTCTTTTAGATTTGTTGATTTACTAGGAGTCTCTTGAGTAGGTGTAGTTCCAAGTCCTTGAACCCCAATCAAGCTGAATCAAGCTGAACCCCAAGTTCTAGTCTAAGACACATCTGGTCACTATTGGTAGCTTGACATCTTTGTCTGGAATTCAAGAAAAAAATTGCAGTCATCTGATCCACATTAAGACCATGAATTTAGCTAACTGAGTCAACATAGTTTATGTCACTTTAGGAACACCTAAAGTCATCCTTGTTTTGGTATATTGTTATTTCTAACTAAATATGTTCTGGTTGGTAAACGGGCCAGCCGGAGAATGAACACCAAGCAAGAATGAGTTGTAAAGTTTAGAAACCAACCAAGAGGGTTATAATTTACCACGCTTGTAAACCAGTGCTTATTACCTGAAGTATTATTACAATGAAGTAGCTTAGGTAAATCTCCCCCTTAAATGAAGGGGATAGCTTCATTATGTGTTTGTGCCACAAACTATGATTTGTAACTGAGGTTAGGTATTCTGTTATCATGTGCATCTTTTAATTTTGAACCCAAAGCCTCATCATCTAGCATAAAATAATTAAGGTTGCTGTTGTTCATAATGCGGTGTTGCTACAAATACATGTTGCTACAAATACAAAGCTTGCTTATGGTCACACTGTAGAGCAGGAGTCACCAACGTGGTGCCCGCGGACACCAGGTCGCCCGAAAAAAGCCTCATGAGTCGCCAGCGGGCCTGTTCTAAAAATAGCTGCATATTTTGCTTATTGATATTTATTTGTTTCCTACCTTGTTAAATTATTTAAGGTAACAATTAATTATTGTTGAAAATGATTGTAAGAAATCATTTACATGATCAGCATCTCCACATAGATGAATATCATTCATTATTAATAGTAACATGTCATTAAAGGTTATAAATGTGTGATTTCACAAGTGTGTATTAAACTGGTAGCCCTTTGCATTAGTTGGTACCCAAAACGTAGCTCTCAGTTTCAAAAAGGTTGATGACCCCTGCTGCAGAGCAACAGGTCACCAAGAATATCTATACAACCTTAACAAATCCTCAGTTCTCTAGGGCATTCTCATGACCAGTTCCCAATTCACTACATCTAGAAGAGTGGTACTACTGAAAATTATCTGGTATTCTTGCTGCCGTTGGAGAATTTGCATCCTTGTAAGGCTTTCAATGTAAGCATTTGATGCTGGCCATGATTAGCACAGAGTGTAAAATGTTAATAGCTACTAGCATGCTACCAAAAACGACTTGCCATTTCTCCTTTGGTGCCCATCATTCCAGTAGCACCTCGAGTCCCCTGTGGACCCTGTGAAAGTAAAAAAATGAATCAGACCAGTTTCAGAGACATTGAGATGTACAAAACTGAGCCCATCGAGTCAACGGCACACATACAGTCGGGCCTTGTGATCCGGGTTCTCCGGGAGTGCCCTGGTCTCCTTCCTCCCCCTGCCAAAAACAAGACAGAGTTATAGAAAATCCTCTGCAATGTTCTTACTTTATATTTTACTACAATCTTACCTTGTGGCCCTGTTTCCCAGGTTCTCCAATCTCACCCTTTGCCCCCTTGTGCCCCTGCGAAACAAGTGATTTTAAATAACATCCATTACTACGGTAAGTTTTTAAAAATCACATTTGAACACAAGAACTGTGACAATCTGGCAACCATATTAATGGGTACTAGTAATAATCAATAATAGGTGGGGTGGTAATCTACCGATTGGCAGTTATAGACAAGGTTAGATGCAGTCCAATAGGTTATAAAGAGTTATACACTGAGATATATAGAGTTCTACACTAGATTATATAGAGTTGTACACCAGGTTATATAGAGTTATACACACCAGGTTATATAGAGTTATACACACCAGGTTATATAGTGTTTTACACCAGGTTATATAGTGTTTTACACCAGGTTATATAGTGTTTTACACCAGGTTATATAGTGTTTTACACCTGGTTATATAGAGTTATACACTGGGTTATATAGAGTTATACACCAGGTTATATAGAGTTATACACCAGGTTATATAGAGTAATACACCAGGTTATATAGAGTTATACACCGGGTTATATAGAGTTATACACCGGGTTATATAGACTTATACACCAGGTTATATAGAGTTATACATCAGGTAATATAGACTTATACACCGGGTTATATAGACTTATACACCGGGTTATATAGAGTTATACACCGGGTTATATAGACTTATACACCAGGTTATATAGAGTAACAGATCAGTTTATATAAAGTTATACACCAGTTTATATTGAGATATACTCACCAGGTTATATAGAGTTATACACCAGTTTATATAGAGTTATACACACCAGGTTATATAGAGTTATACACACCAGGTTATATAGAGTTATACACACCAGGTTATATAGAGTTATACACCAG
>JAOUQU010406947.1:0-11791 GCA_028566735.1 Ammoglanis amapaensis
GTTTCCTCCGGGTTCTCCGGTTTCCTCGCACAGTCAAAAAACATGCACTTGGTTGATGGGAAATGTGTAAATTGTCCAGTAGTCTCACGAGTTCCCACCACTTACTGGTAGTTGTCGTCAGGAAGGGCATCCGGATGGAAAACTCTGCTCCAAACATTACCATCCGACCCCAGGAACTGGGAAAACGCACCATAAACGAATAGATAGAGAGAGAGATAAATATTAATTGTGTGTGCCCACTTGCAATGTGTAATATTTCTGATAATCGAGGTCATTGTTAAGTCTGTTTAATAGTTGAGCTTCATTTATTGAGCTTAATATTCGTTGGGCTGTTTGGCTTCATAAATGTTATAATGCCATAATGAGTCCGCATAGAACTTCAGATCCAGGATTTAAATCGAAGACTTAAGACCTCTAAAGCAGACAGGATATAAGTTGTTATTTAAGTTGAACGCGATCGATGAACGAAAATCATTCCTAATTTTATTTCACTCCTTCTTTTAGTAACATTTACACACAAATGGGATGCTGATAATCAGCACCATGCATATTCAAAGGCACGAGAGCTTAAAACGGTTCTAAAACTCAATCCTTATTAGATCAAGGTTCCAGCGTTCACGTTGGTAATGCCTGAGTGCTTTTGACTCATAATTCTTCTGCTCGAGCTCAATTACCTGCCTGAATGTATTTTTTTTGCTATGGATTAGCATCAGACATCAGGCAAGCGGCTCATCACACGTCGCTTATTATATGTTTCCGGAAATGTAAGATATGGGCCGCCATGGAGGTGATGACTAATGTGTGTGTGTGTGTGTGTGTGTGAGCGGGAGATTTTCCACTCTCATTTCCTCGTGCTTATGGGCACATTTTGAAACAGAGAGTGATGAGGTTCTGCTTTAACCGTTGAATGAGAGCCTCTTTCCTGAGATGGTCGTCACATTTAAATGCATGAAGGAATGACCCGGGTTTATAGATTACACTATAATATCGGCTGCGGTGTCAAACTCTGATACAACGATGACATGAAATTTATGACCTTCTCCTTAAATTTTATCCATTTGAGGGTTTTTTCCCTCATACACTTGGCATTTTAGTCATTTAGTTGATGCTTTTATCCAAAGCTTTGCTCAGGGGTCCAACAGTGGCTTACTTGAACAGTAGATTACTAGTAGCATGGATGCAATTCATTACAGAGGTGTGTGTGTGTGTGTGTGTGTGTGTGTGTGTGTGTGTGTGTGTGTGTGTGTGTGTGTGTGTGGCGGGAGGTGGTGAGCTGATTGAGCTTGAATGAGTGTAACGGAGAATTATCTGTAGTTCTTAAGCATTTATTCAGTAAGAAAATCATGTTTTATAATAATTTTAACAAGTTCGATTCACTGAAATGACCCAGGCAGAACAAATCGGATGGATTTGAAAACCGGGACGGCCAATCACATGTTGGCAAGAAACGACAGAGCCAATCGATGAGCTTGTAGGTGGTCTTAAACGAAACTTGTTTGCGTGGCAGTTATCTGCTGGGTCCTAGTGCTTGACCTGTTTAATTGTTTTTATTTCCCCCTGAAGGAGGAAAAGGTCAAAAGGTGCAGAGGACATGTGGACAGAAGGAGGACAGGGGACACTTGAAACAACCCTCTCGGTTTGGGAGGTTTTCAGACCAGGTCTAAAGGGAACTGGTTAGGAATCTGGAGGACAGTTCAGTCTTTGGACTGTGGTAGAAAACCCGAAACACATGCAGGAAACTCAGACATGTCATATAACACAAGATAGAATAACCAGGTCTGGGAATCGAACCCAGAACCTTCTTGCTGTCAGAGAACTGTGCTGCCCAAGTATCTTAAACACCAATAAATGTTGTTTATTTGTTTAATTTGTGTCCTGCAACATCCAATCCACTCATTTTCCTCAAAAAACAAATACGCTGGCTGTAACGGATCCGTCTGACCCTGGACCAGTTCAGATATTGACCTCATTATTCTGTTTATATATTCACGACATGATCGCGAGGACTCGCTCTTTTTTTTTTGTGGGGGGGAGGGGGGGTTACCAGATTTGTATATTTTTGTAAACCTTGTTTGCAGCCATGTAGGAGTCTTCATCGCCGAGCTGAACATCTACCACCCACCGTGATTGCATTATCCGCCGTGATGCAACAGAATCCAAATTCTTAATAAAGTGTCAAAAACTAGGTTGACGCCTCGGCTGCAGGTAAACTTTAAACCCACGGAGGGAGCGTGTCCAATTATATAAATGACATGTTTGTGTCTTAATGAGGAATTAAATCTGAATCACTCTAAATAGCTCACGAATAGCTCTCAGCCGCCCCCTCCCATTTTTACATCAAAAATGATGTACAGAAAGATCTACAGTACCAGACACATCATCTCATTCCATGGTTATTTTGATTTATAATTCATTTTGCACACCTCAATACTGTATGCAATGCTTATCTGCACCGCATGACCCGTCCTCCGCAATCACCTGACCTTAACTCCGATTCGGGTTTATTTAAGACGAGTCGGACCGCAGACTGAAGGCGAAGCCGTCAACATGTGCTCTGGTTTTAGCGTCTGACCCGACAGGACCGAGAATAAGTGGTCAGTCCAAGCGTAACCCTAAAACGGCTACTGTCTTTATTCATTTATGGAGATTGCTTGATTATCGAGAGTGCATTCGCGAATTAGAGTTGCGCGTACGCACCTTATTTCCTTTCACCGGGCGTGAATGTGAAATGACGGCGGGTTGTTTACTCGGCTCTAGATGTGTGATGGGGCAGCAGCAGGCTGTGAAATTGAGTTAGGATGGCTTTTTAACTTAGGGATGGCATCGGTGCTTGAGGTCATGGTATTGGAAGCTGGAGGTTGAAGGATTGGACCTGGAAAATGTCATTAAACCGCACTTCCATTTACCTGCAGTCTTCATTCAGTGGCCCTTCTCTGGGCTGCCGGGCTTTTGACTGACACAATGATTATTCCTTTTAAATCACTTTTTATAGGTGCTTGTAAAGCCGGGGTGTGGGTTCGGGTTAGTCCGACGGCTTTGCGGGTCGGAAGAAATGCTCGAACGGTTTGAGCCGTATGATGTCGGGGGAATTAAAATAGAACTGATCAGAAGTCATAACAGATGCATTCAGGAAATATTGAAGCTCACGCTTTATAGATATTACACGAGTTATGAGTATAAATAGCTTGATTATTTTTACTGGATGCCCATATGTGCTTATATTCCCCCTTGTTACAAAGAAATCACCCCCCTAGCCGACTGCATTTTCTCACCTGCACGAGGTAAGTTCATATGCAGATCAGTTTTGTGCACTTTCCTCACCTTTCCTCACTTTTTACTATCACATACCATCAGCAAAGTTCATAATTCACTCAGTTAGCCCCTAGAGTCCCTGTCTAGTATTTTCCACCCTGAAGAACAGCCAATTGTCTTGTGCTCTGGGCACAAGTGCCCAGTCCAAGCCAGTCCAGTCCTCAGTGGGTTGACCTGCTGCTACTCAGCAAGAAGGTCCTGTGTTCCATTCCCAACTCAAGCTGAGGCATGTTTTCTTTACCGAGGAGTGTAACCAAAGTGTTAAACATAATAGGAATCATTTTAGCTCTTATTAGCGGTCAGTACAGCAGGTTGTGCCCAGCAATCCTTTTTTATCCTGGCCTGGGACTGGCACAACAATGCAGTGGTCAGTGTTGTCTATGGCAACATAGAATGACTTTATCTAATGTTTTCATAGTAATAGCTTCTACACATAATATCTAATGAAAGTTATATTTGTATTAATATATCTTAAGATTTGTAAATGTCTTTATTCTATTTAACTTGAACTTTATTATATATTATATTTTATTTAGTTTCTAAAATGTTTTTTTTTTCAGGTTTAACGAAATCAGGGCTGTTTAAAAGTGACATTTTGATGTTGCTTTAAGTTTTCTTGTATAAATAACTGATATGAAATGAAAAGTTATGAAACCAGGAACCAGGGAAATCCCGCTACTCCACCGGGGCGACTTTAAAACCTTTATAAATAAAAGAAATAATTGAAATGTAAAACACTTCTACAGGTCGGTTGTAGTCTAGTGTTACTGGAACAGTCATACATCATCAGGTTGACGGTTTACCCTTTATTAGAGTCGGGTTGCTGCTCGGCCCCTGAGCAAGGCCCTTAAGTTTCAACTCTGCAGACTGTTAACTATCAAAAATAATAGCTAAATGCGAACGATGCAAATATTGGCACCCACATCTACGGTCTTTATTCTCATCTGTGTAGCAGGGGAGAGCTTACAGATATTGGACTCTTTGAGAGCGATTTCTTAAATAATCTTCCCTGAGTTAATTTCCTCAACGGGATCAATAAAGTCTTAACTTAAGGTCTTGTCTGGCCTCAGATCTATTCAGCTAAACAGTGTATTTGCAGTCAATCTCTTACGTACTTTCAGAAAGAATTCACGAATCACCGTGATTAGTGATTGTACGTCTTTATTTATTTATCTTTCTGACATAAAGTCACGAGTCTTTAAGTCTCAAGTTTAGTTTTGTGACATAGAACGTACTCTAGTCTAAAGACTTGAGTCCGACTCGAGTCTTTTTGAAGTCGGTTTTATGTCTTAGATATCATTTAGACAAAACGTACTTAACGAAATGAACCGGAGGATTTCGGGTTCTAATACTGGCCCTGCTATGAGGGCACTTGTTGGGTCCACGAGCGAGATATTTAAGGCTGTTTGCTCCAGGGCAGTCGTACCATGGCCGACCCTGAGATAGCGCTCTGACTTCCATGCTGGATGGAATATACGAAGAAAGAATTTCATTGTACTGTACATCTGTAGATGTTTAACGACAAATGATGGCATTCATTCTTGTTGTTCGCTGTTAAATCACTTGTCACTTTGAAACGATTCCGAGTCGATTCCGAAGTCTCTGTGTGTGCCGTCTCGAACCCTCATGCGTGTAAGAACTGACCCTGCGATCAGACGCGAGCTAGATGATGCATGACTGCGATGCTTCGTTTCCCGTACCGGAAGCATTCTGGAAATGTGTTATAGCGAATACTAAAGAAGGTTCACATGGATGATATGTGTATCTACATCCACGTGGACTGCAGTGCATCGCACAGCTGTTGACTGTGGACGTAAGAGATGATCCACAGAGCGAAAACGAACAATCGACTTGGTTCAACAGCTGTGCAGTTGAGTTCGAGTCTGGGGAGTCTGTGTTCTAAGACTCGGCCTTGTCGGGTTTGGATTTTAATGCAGGGCTCTTGGTACTTCCTGTAGCGATTGCAGTGTTCTGACTGAGCTGTGTGTGTGTTTCATTCAGGTAGTCTAGTTATTCTTACCTCAGGAGGTTGCCCGGCTCTTGTATATCGCCTCTAGGTGTGAAAATGTGAGTGCCTGGTGCACTGGACTGCTTTATTTATTTTTATTATTATTTATTTTTCTCTTGAATGAACTCCATTGTTTTGTAGTCGGAAAAGGCCATGTGCTGGTGTGCTGGCCAAATACCCTCGCTGGCCCACCTGGATACGCTGTCCAGACAAATATTCAGATAACGTACGTATGAAAGATCACTGAGCCACAGTAAAGTTGATTCGGATGTTCCCCCGTTGGAACGATCGCATCCAATCGGACCGTTAAATCCATTTCGGTTTTGCACCTCCGGTCCTTTTTAATTCACATCATTCTGGCTCTAACAAAACAAAGCCTCATGAATTATTCATACATCTTTTGGACTTTTAAAAATCACTATATTATCTCTTTAATTATAATGTACGGATTGCTATGGGTGGTTCTGTTTGCCCACTGAGAGCCGAACTGAAAACAGGTGGAATAGATGCTATTAGCATAAACAAGGTTACGCCAGTAGGAGACAAGCGGAGCGGCCATGCATTAAACCGGATTGATAAAGACGACGAATAAAACGAAAAACAAAGCCATTTATTTCCATACCTGTACGTGACGTGGCTGTCGGACCTGCCGGGGTGATGGATTGGGAGGAAATAAGAGCTGGTTTAGCGTTATACAAAACCGGACAGGGACAGTATAATGAAAAAAACAACAAACAAACAAACAACAAAACAAATAGAAATGGGATCAAGTGTAATCGACTTTCATGCATCCTGCAAATGGAAGTGATCCGAGGGAAGGAAAAGTCTGGCAAAGCACTCGGTGTGTTTTATATAAATCTATAAATCTCACAGCAGCACTTACCATCCAGGAACCGACAGACCAAAAATCTGGTTGAACAAGCCAATTAAAGCAGCGACGTAGTTCATTTCAGATGGAGACCCTAAAATCTTAGCATTTTCCATCACTGTTCTATTACATACGTTTAATCCAATCCACATTTTTTTCACACACTAGGTGGCAGCAGATGGACAGCACATGCTCACCGTGGGCAGCCCCAGCCACGGTGCCCAGGAAGCAGTTAGAAGTGAAGTACCATGCTCTTCAGGGAGGGCCTTTCAGTCATGACCTGCGTTTACACATTTAGGAATCGATCCCAGGCATCGAACCCGATCTGTGCAGTGAAATACAAATTTACACACACTAGGGGGCAGTAGTGTAGTGAGCATGTGCCCGGCGCGATAAGCAGCTCTAGCCACAGCGTAATGGAATTGGTACTACGGAGGAACCGGAACCTTCATTCATCTTAGGTTTGATTTTGATTATTTATTTATTTAAAAATGTCGCACCAGTGGCAATAATGTGAACTCCGCTTTCAGGTGCCATCTAGTGGGAACAATTGGAAGTTTACATATAAAATCATTTAATCCATTCAGTTGAGATTGTTGATGTTATGAGAAAGTCACAAATCCCACACAGATTAACATCATAACATCCAGCAGGCCACTGTGGGATTGACTGGGTGGAATGACCGGACCGGAATGAGCAGCCCGGTTAGCAGACAGAGGCGTTTCTGAGGAGACGTGAGCAACGAATACAATCTGATATCCTCAGCAACGGAAAACAAATAAACTACGAATGTAAATAATCCAAATGATTTCAGCTCACCGACCCAAAACTCGCCCCGATGTGTCATGTGTGTTCCATCGTCTGTTACCTTCTTACCAGGAGACTTTTAAAAACAGTTTTCTTCTTATAACCGTCGTCATGTTTCATTTTGACCGAGCTTGAGGTCGACGTGTAAGTGAGCAGCCGGACGTTTATGGCTTTAACACGGTTTAATTTACGGCCCGGGAGAGGAAAATTCATTCACCTTTATCGGTCCGGATTTTAAAGAAGTGACTAGTCGACAATAATTTAACGCAAAATTTACATTTACTGTCATTTTTAATTCTCACAGATATGCAGTGCAATAACATTTTGTAAACGCGGGGTGCGCATGACGTCTCGTTTTTCTCGAGTTCTTGTTCTTAAGTCAGAATTGTAGGTCTGTATGTTAAATGTATTTCTACTATCGGAAATAATGACCGGGAAGTTTCGTTTTCATGAAATATCTTTGTGTGGCTGGTTTTGTAATCCTGTATTTCATTCACAAAGCTTTATTCTGCTGGAAAAGTCGACCTCTGAAGTGGAGACAGCGCATCCTAGTGGGTAGAGCGTTGGGCTGTGAACCCAAAGGTTGGGGGTTCAAATCCAGGCTTTGCTACACGGCCACTGCTGGGTCCTTGAGCAAGACCCTTAACCCTGACTGCTCTAGGGGGCGGCGTTTATTGCCTGATCCTGCACTCTGCCCCCCAATTTCCAGACAAATTGGGATATGTTGGGAACATTTCGTTGTACATGTACATCTGTATATGTGTAACGACAAATAAAATTTGAATTTAAAATTATTTATAGTATAAAAACTGGTTAGTGGTATTATATCCACTCCCTTGAAACCGGCACCTTGATATCTGTCCCCCAAAGTCCCTCGTCCCAGCATTCATGTCCCCTTGAGATGATGCTTGAGTTATGAATCTATCTTTTAAAACATCTTATTGTACACACTTGCTTACATTGGAAACAGACACATGAGATTCAACAGCACACGATACATTTAAAATCTACAATTTACTTCAATCATGTTTTTGGTGTGTAAATGGGAACCGGAGCACCCGGAGTAAAGCCACACAGACACCGGGAAAACATGCACACCGAAATCTCTACCCTGAGGATCGAACCCGGGGACGCCAGCAAGAAATATCCCACACTGGTAGGAAGAGCATAAATGAGACTTGGTCCTAACCCATGATCTGTTAGAGAACCTTCATGGATGGTGCTGAGAGATGCACTGCAGTTAGCGTGACTCTAGATAGTCATGCCGAGCAACCTGTCTTTTCCATAAATGATTCATTTAAATAGTGATTAGAGAGAGAGAGGTAGATAGAGAGAGATAGAGAAACAGTGTCCAACCTGAACTGATGCACTTTTGACTTCGGATTCTTAATGCAAGATTTCGGTTCATCGAGCAGATTCAATAGTTCGACTATTCCTTCTCCTTTTTGGTTTGTTAAACGTCGCCCCCTTTTTATCCCCCCTCCGAGTCTCCATCTAAGCAAGGTTCAATTATGCAGAATAGATCAAGCGATCAGGCACAACTAATCCCTTTAAAAGACTTCACCTGATCCTCCACGAGCACGCTGCTCCGTAATTTCTCTTATAAAGTGCCAACGAAGCTTCGGAACCGGAGTCGCTGACGTCTGATTAAACGTGTCTAATTAAATTATCGATCGACGGTCTGCTTAATTGACTAGAGAGTCGGGGGTTCATGTTTAAACGTTACCATTTCACCGTGATTAAGCAGACGCTCGTACAGCTTCGTCTTCATTTTAGTATTCGGTAACATTTTCTATTCTTTCTACTTTCACATTTCTATTTAGAATTTCTAAATTTCTGTCCGAGTTTTACTAAAATCCATCCATCTGTTTCATGTAGATTATTAATAATAGGCTGGACTTCACTGCGCGGACTGGGTTAGATGAGAAGGATTCATTCCTGAGGTATTTTAACGTGAGTTTTAATATTTTTTATTCAGCTATTGAACTATTCAGCTCTGTACTGTATGCAAATGTGTTTAATTATTTATTTTAACTCATTTGATCATGAATTCCTTCTAATAACTCGAACGCTTCTGTAATATTGTGACATCATAACTACCTGATTCGTATTAGAGCCTCTTTCTGTAATATATATATTTTTTTATTTTACCTCTGTTATTCGAGTACATTACTTGGTGATTACAAAACCCGGCTTGTGATTGGAAGGTCGACAGGTCAGGACTGAAGTGCCCTTTAACGAAGCATCGAACCCCCTGACGGCTTCTCGGATGCTTCTCGTGGCTAGAATGGTGGTTGTCAACTGCACTGGTCATGTGTGCTCACTGTTGCCCTCTAGTGTTTCACTGCATGGACTGGGTTAGATGCGGAGGATTCATTCCGAACTCTAACGCTTTTGCAATATTGTGACATCATAACTACCTGATTCATATTAAAACCTTGCATTACACAGGAGAGACACAGTTCCTCTTTCTGTAATAAAAATAAGTTATTTTAACTTTGTTATTCGAGTACATTACTTGGTGTTTAGAGAACCCGGCTTGTGATTGGAAGGTTGTTGGTTCGATTATTCCGTACAAGTCTCCCTTCAGTGAAGCATCGAACCCCCTGACGGCTTCTCGGATGCTTCTCGTGGCTAGAATGGCGGTTGTCAACTGCACCGGTCATGTGTGCTCACTGTTGCCCTCTAGTGTGTGTTTCACTGCACGGCCTGGGTTAGATGCGGAGGATTCATTCCTAACGTGCTTTAACTTATTAAAGTTTTAATATTTTTTATTACCTATTCACCTTTCTATGTGTTTTATTATTTATTATTTAAATTATTATTTAACTCATTTGATCATGAAATCCTTCTAATAACTCTAACGCTAAGTGTTCAGCACTGTTCGCAAGGGGTTCGATTCCCGTGTCGGTCCCGGAAAGGGGGGGGGGGGCTTTCTGTGCGGAGTTTGTACGTTCTCCCTAAGGTGTCAGCGTGGGTTTCCTCCGGGTACTCTGGTTTCCTCCCACAGTCCAAAAATATGCACTAGGTTGATCGGAGATGTGAAAAAAATTGTCCAATAGATTCACAAGATCTCCGTAGCGATGCGGGCTGGAGAAATATCTGGCAACCCAGGGGCTGGTAACGGAACCTAGAGGGAGAGTCGGACAGGTAGAATACACATAGTACATTTAATAATACAGTTCATCGTTCTGATACTGGGTTAGGCCCCTTCTTTTGGCAGTTAGATCCACTTTTGACAGATACCGATTACGACAGACTGAGAACACCCCACAAGAGCTGCAGTTTTGCAAATGCTCCGACCCGGTCATCTATCCGATCACTATTCCACCAGCTAGATGAAAAGTAAATCAGCGTCCTGATTTACTTTTCACATTTCGATTCTGATTGTAAACGTAGCGCATTTACGCGGCACGTTGGGATCCGGAATCAACCCTGGATACGCTGGCTTCGACGGAGGCGTGTGAAACTCCTAAACACGGCGGGACGAGGACGGACGTTTCTCCGGGAAAGCTCTTCCGTATCTCGCTTGGATTAGCTTCGAGCACGACGAGGGAAAGTGAGCGAGAGACACGAGAGTAAATTAAACCAAAGAGACGACGAGAGCTCTGCTTCCACCAAGACACAAAAGCTATTAATCTAAATGCAAATCGCGGCCGACGCACCTCCGTTTAGCTCCGGCGACGGGGTCAGTGTTCTGCAAACGATCGAATTACAGACCGGTTGATTTGGCGTTCGTTTGGGGTCTGCTGGGGGCGATAGCGTTAATGAATAATTAGGACAAACCTAGATGAAGGACGGGTACTCATCACGAGACCTAAAACAGAACTGAAAATCGATCAGACATGCAGGGACGCGGGGAGATTATAGAAATAAAGTGTGTGCAGGAAGATTCCACACAGAACAGGCTAGCAGGTTAGTGGGTGGGATATATTATATATTTATATACACAGCAAGTGAAGCTTTTACCTCAAATACAATGTTAGAAGCAGGACAAATGCTTAACCCATAATACTATACTAGTCTTAACCCTAAACCTAATCCTAAACAACTTACCTGAAGCCTACTGCTAGCCACAACTCGAAACCTAACACTAGCCTAAAGCCAAACACTAACCATGATCCTAAACCTAATCCTAACCAACTAATCTTAAGCCTAACACTAACCATAACCCTAAACCTTACCCCAAACCTAACACTAACCATAACCCTAAACCTAATCCTAACCAACTAATCTTAAACCTAACACTAACCATAACCCTAAACCTAATCCTAACCAACTAATCTTTAACCTAACACTAACCATAACCCTAAACCTAACCAATCAATCTTAAGCCTAACAATAACCATAACCCTAAACTAACCCTTACCCAAAGCCTAACACTAGCCTTAACCATAAACCTAACCCACTAACTTTATCCATAGCCTACTAACCTTAACCCTAACATTAGCCTTAACCCTGAACCTAACTCACTAACTTTAAACCTAACATAACCATAACCCTAATCTCAACCGTAACACTAGCCATAATCCTAAACATATTCCTAATCCACTAAACTTAATCTTAACACTAGCCATAACCCGGAACATATACCTGGCCCACTTAACTTAATCCTAACACTAGCCATAACCCTAAACCTAATCGTAACCCACTAACCGTAACCTTAACACTAGCCTTAAACTTAATCCTAACCGACTAATCTACTTAATCCTAACCGACTAACCATAACCCATTTACCTTAAGCCTAACACTAGCTTCAACCCTAAATCTAACTCACTAACTAATGTATGGTGATA
>JAOUQU010406957.1:0-11789 GCA_028566735.1 Ammoglanis amapaensis
GTGAACAGGAGTGATTTGTATCGCATCGTATCGTGAACAGGAGTGATTTGTATCGCATCGTATCGTGAACAGGAGTGGTTTGTATCGCATCGTATCGACAAGGGGTTTCAGTGTATCGATATTATATCGTATCGGTGGCAGTGTATCGAGATGCGTATCGAATCGACCTTAGTGGTGAAGATATACATCCATAGTACACACACATTCGTGCACTTTAATGTTGAAGTTTATTGCGTGCGTATGCATTTGAGTGTGCGTGTGTACGTGCATGTATGTCTGTGCGCACAAGTTCGTCAGTGTGTTTGTCACTGCCGCACAAAATAATACATAAATAGAACAAAACATTTTTATCTTTTTTCCTGCATTTTGTAGCTTCTGTGGTTCATTTCTGTGTTTGTATTAAATGCACTTTTAGAACAACATTGTCTTAAAGCAACTTTACAAAATACAGAAGCAACAGATACAGAAACTCCTGAACAGAAACTGAACTGATCATGTGATGATTAACGACCCCAAATTATCCGGCTGAATATTCAGCACGGTGGTTTAATAGCCAGCCAGAACCAGATGGGACCGGATAGATTAAAACTGGCCGGATATCCGGCAAACCGGAACATGATATCCGGTGGAACCCTAATATTTACACACCGCATGGTGTGTAACACATGGCGGGTCAGTCATGTGGCATGCACTCACTTCACATGTAATCCCACAGTATTAAAAATTGTTATTAAAAACGCTTTTCAGTAAAAAAAAATGTAACTAATGAAAGAATAGCACAATGAAAGAAATAATGTCTCATCTAAACATCCCTCACTTAACAACAAAAGTTAATAACTCAACTTCAAATAACACATGATACTTAGTTACCCTCAATAATGACCGAAATATTCTGTTCTGTAGCCTATTTCAAAATATACATTAACTAATTAGCAATTAACAAGCAATTGGAAAAAATAAATAAACAAATTAGCCAATTACCAAAAAAATCTCTCTTGTGTATTAGCAAAAATACTAAAATGCTTCTCTGTGTCCAGGTGGTTTTTCAGATCTCTTGCACCTCCATTGGACACCGAGACATTATGTGCAGGTTTGTACACTGAATGATTTGTATCAATTCATCTGCCAGGCTCATATTTAGATCTGTTGGATCTGCTGCAGAGAGTGAACTCACTGTTGGAAATGTTGTCAGGCATGAAAAGAACGTCAAGTTTGTCAATGACAACATTGAAAGTTCCGATCCAAAACTTTAATTAAACACCTGACTTTGCACTATCAGACAATTTTTTCGCGTCTTTGGACACTGGAGGTCATGCCTGTTCTCTTGAGAGCAGTGGTGACATTTAAAGCTGCCGGTTCAAACACCTCACAGTGTCTGTGCTGCCACAAAGTCTCGACAAAAAAAGACAAAAAAAGTTGTGTTGCTGCACATATATTAATATAATTATTCTGCAGCTGCAGGCTTGTGACTTGGAACCTCTGTAATATTGTGTCCCAGAAATATGCCATGAAAGCCTACAGAGCAGTCAATTTGTGCAGAGGCTTCATCTCGAGTTACACACTTATCCTCCATATTTTTAGACATAATCAATGCCTCTGTTATTCATAATATAGTGGGTAAAGAGAACTGTCAAACACCACATAAGGGCCACTGCTTGTTGGATTATTTTCAGGGGTTCTAGGGTGCAGCCAAGTTGCTTAGTCAACTCCTGGTCCATCACGTTGTCTTCCTACCCAGAGTCGATTAGTGCAAAATAAGTTCAAAACAGGTGGGGGGAAAAGCAAAAGCATTTTGGTGGGGGAGAGGATCTTTGTTTGGCTCACCGCGACCCCCACCACTATGTTCTTTTAACAGAGCTTGACATTCGATCAAGAAATGACCTGGTTTGCCACAGTACAAACAGACCTGGTCTCTCTAGCATCGATCATGCTCATCTGAAGTCAAATGGCTAAGATTTATCTGCATTGATTCATCAACAGCCTGCTTGCAGGGCAAAGCTGTCGGTCATGAGACGCGAGGAGATTCGGAGGGAACTTGCTCTCTCCCAAAAGAAAGAAGGAAAGCTCCCGGGATTGCGTGACTTTCCGTTGTTCATGCCTGCAATTGTCCAGATGAATTGAAATGCTCATGAGTTCCAGGAGACTAGTCGGCTCGTCACTGGTGGCTAGTTTATCCTTGAAAGTTTTAGAGATTTGAATGGAGAGCAGCTTCACTTCATCCAGATTCAGCTGCCAAGACTGGCTGCCCTTGCAAAAAGTCCAAGCCTTAGCGAGAGCTTGGTTTTCATCATTAAAGGCCGACAAGAGCTTCTCATGCTGTTCGAGTTGACTTGCTTGTTGAGCAAGCTGGGAATCGATCATAGATGTGTTTTTTTCTTTGTGTGGGTTTTCATGGGGTTTCAATGACAACAACGTGCAAGCCCAGGAGGTTTATTGCAAGAATGTACAAGCGATTTTCTTTAAAATTATTTCTGTATATTTATTTTATACAAAGTGATTTCCTGTACAATGATTAGCATATTTTCCACTCCACCCTCATTCTAACTCTTGCCTAGACAAGTCCACACCTCAACTTATTTGCCTCAATAATACCTCTACGTGCACCTTTTCACCTCATTCTATTCTTGCAAAGCATTGTTTTTTTTCCGGCAGTCCTGAGTTCTATCTGTCATACTATCTTTTACATCAAATTCTCCTTCCATTTAGAAATAACATCAGCTGTTTAAATAGGTCATTTAAAAAAAATGTCACTCTTTACACCTAACTTGGGTGTAAAATAAACAATAAACTCTTTACAATAAACTTAGGTGGGACGGTGTTTTCCTGCTCTGTTATTCCTGCTTCTTTACATAACTCTATTCGCATAATGCATAACACATTAACTCGCATAATGCTGTTTAAGGTATGAGTGGTGTAGTTTGATAACACTTTGATTTTCTGGTTTAATTGGTCTTTGAAATCTTCCTTACACAATACCGAATTGACATGAGACAATTTTGACAATTTTAATGAGTTTACTATCTCATTACTTTAAATCCCTACAGTAAAATGGTGTGCAATTCATTGTAGTAGTAAAAGAGATACTGCTGTTTAATATCTAAATGGTGTAGTTTGATAACAATTTGATTTTCTGGTTTCATTGGACTTCGAAATCTCTTATGCAAAATACCGAATTGACACTTTTAATGAGTTTACTATCCTATTACTTTAAATTCCTACAGTAAAATGTTCTGCAATTTATTCTAGTAATACATTGCATACTGCTGTATAATGTCTGAGTGGTGTAGTTTGATAACACCTTGATTTTCTGGTTTGAGCACTAACATGAATGTTACTGATTTTTCAGGTTGAAGCTTCTCTCCGGATGTAACGGTGATATTTACTCCTGTGTACAGCAGTACAGAAGTATTGTGGACTATTGTGACACAATGTCAACTATAAAGAAGTATTAAAAGAGACCGGCTGGTGTGTGGGATAAACAATGACAGAGCTCTTTATATTCACTATTTTGATCATAATGTTGAAATCTTTGCATTTTTAGTTGGTTGTTGTATAGTGTTAGTGTCCGCTCTGTATCATCATAATAAGGTGGGCATGTTACGCTTTACCCATCGAACATTAAAAATAAATGTTTTAAAGAATGATACCTACTGTGCTACTTGTAGAGGATTATCCTAATAAATACAGTTTATCGTAACAGATTTCCATTATGGTCACAGGCAGTCATCGAGGATTTGAATATTTTCGGAGCAATGATTACTGGGATTCTACTGATCGGCTTGGGGTGTCTTCTGATATATTGCAAAATTCGAAAAAATGGGGCAGCCGTCCAGAGCCCACACAGGCTTCCCGAGATAATTGATGCGATGAGTGACCAGATAATGTCACTCTTAATCGTCAGCTGGGTGTCATCACCGAAATGTTTGAATCCCTGCGAAAGGATATGGACAAACGTGTAGACAGTTTGGACATTAAGAGTGAACGCAAAAATTAAAAGTAATTTTAGTAAACAAGAAGTCTGATTTATGTTTTTTGGCACCTTATCGACTCTCCTGGCCTGGGGGAGTTAATATGAAATACTCTTATAAGAACAGTGTTGCTGGTATCTCTCTCTTTCGCTTTGCTCTAGGCCATCGTTGTGCTTCATGTCTCATGTGGATGTTTTGTCGCGATGTGCTTATGCAAGGTCATTTTGGCCTCTCCTTACACTGTGACTGAAACATCACAGTGTGGGGGTTGGTCTTATTAACTTAACTTTCCGGGTGTGTCATTTCATTTTTCTATCTGTAGGCGGCACGTGTAATTCGCTGCAGCCTCTCTCCCTGTAGGAGATGAACGCATTTTGATCTTGTACGCATATATATTTGACAAATAAATTATTTTGCTACTAAAATTTTGAATGAATGCAGGTATTTTCTTAACAACAAACATGTTTATTGCTTTTTGAAATGTTTATTTTTATTGTTATTAAATGAACAGATGTGTTGGTGCTATTATAGTTATTCAGATTTCAAGTACTTCAGGAACTCCTGATTGTTTCACTTATTTGAAAAATAAATAAATGCGAGTACAAAATGCGATTAATTGCGATAAAATTTTTAACGCGTTAAAATCTTTGTAATTTATTAATCGAAATTAACGCATTAAAGTCCCGGCCCTAATACATACATATATACTTATTATAGTCCTCTAACTTTCATTGGACTAGAGCATAAACAACAAGCACAATAAACAATAAAGCACAATTCATTCAGTTTTAAAAATAGCTGTTCAGATGCTGGTCCAAAAAGTTGTTTAATTGAATGAGAACGTTTTTTTCCTCTTTTGGAAAGACATTCTGCATTTTTAAATGGAAATTCATGGGCATTTAGTTTTGCATCGGTACCTCTAATCCCATGGCTTACTGTGCTGGTGAAATAGATCAGCCAGCAGTGGTCAATATTTCAGCAGTTTGTTTCAGTTTGTTCAATTCATGCTCAGTTGTCTGTCCATTCAGCATTTATGGAAGTATTCAACCATCTCTTGCGCTAGTTTCATATCTGCGACTGTGCAGCTTTCTGTTTGAGGTATTATTATTTTTAGATTAGATTCAACTTACACAGCCAACGAAGGACAGCAACATCTAACCAAAATTGCAAGATAGCGATTATTTACATGTATTCAGATAGTGAAATAAGACATAATTTTAAAATATTAAATCGATTAAGTGTGAATAGTTAGTGTCGTTTAAACATATAAACGAAGTGGTAATCAACAGATTGATATTTAATTCGACTTTTCAACTATAAATAATAAACATCAGCCAAGCATGAAATATGCAGTATATCACATTATATTTGTTCGTGTGTCTTTAATATGTCTGTTGCTTGTTCTACTTTCATAAGTACATAGAATATACGGCATACTTCAATATTAATATAGTGAATTGCTTGGGTACTTTAAGGCTTGCTAAGCCCAACAAATGGACAAAACACCTTATACAATCAGTATGCATAGAACAGTTGCAGTATATATTTATTATGATTTATTTTATTTATAATCTTTTCCCCCTCATTTTTTGCTCATGGAAAGGTTCAGAATTTACATTACATTTTAAGCATTTACTAGCTGCCTTTATCTCAAATAACTTACAATTATAATAGAACACCATTTAAAAAATACCTTTTTGTTGGGGCCCCACAGCGATTAGGTAATAGTGGGGTTTAAACTGGCAACCTTCTGGTCTTTAGTTCAGTACCTGTAAGGTATCACTGCCCTCAGCACTGGTATGCTAACGGAGTGTCTTGGCTAGCCATTTGGCTAATTGGAAAGTGATTGGAAATGTTTCGATACAACAGTGAGTTTTTAATACATGTGCAAATCAGACTAAAAGCCTAAACTAATTGACATGAGAAGGGAGGTGTAAATTGGATTCTGTTCAACAAAAAGGTTCCCAAATGACTTAACAGTGTAGTTCAGGACACAGTATTTACCAGTGTAACACACCTCGCCATGCTTTTATCTCTGGCTGGTCTTTGTTAGTGAATGTCAGCATGTCTCATTACTCCTGGCTTTTTTGGAAGCCTGGGAAACTTTTCTTTGTGCCCTCCTTTCCTCCCTCAAGCACAACAGAATGGTGGGAAAAGCACAGTGGATGAGAAGACCGGAGCTTGTTCCCACCACTGGCCTTCCGAAGATTTGTGTGGCTTTTAGTCCCTGCTACAGACCTCACCATCAAAGATTTGTTCCCCTAGTCATGAAAACAAAGAAAAGGAAGCTAAACCATTCACATGTACACACCAAGGTGAGGAACCAAAGGCCCCTAAATGATCATCATGAGGTCAAAATGGTGTAATGATCTTTGGCTTAGTGTTTGCTGGAGGCTGATTTATGTTTCTGCATGTTTATGGCTTAGTCTGGTGCACAGTAGCCTGGAGATAAGTGCACATGCACATCTTTGAAATCTGAAGTATGCAAGAGGAGTAAGCTATATCCCTTCGTGTCCATTTTTCTAACAGGTGGTGTGTTTACGGTTAGCATGCTGGTTGACGTAGACAATATATTTGGATATGTTGGGAGAGTCTAAATTGAAATGTGGGCGAAGTGTGCCAGTGAATCCTGTAGCTACATGCATGTAGTACACTGCATAGTGAAAGTAAAGTGATATTGATAGCCTAGTGAATAGGGTTGCAAATTGGAACCCCAATCCCATGCTGCCACCTCTGGGTTATTGGATCACTATCTATTGTGTACTTATTGCATGGGAGATTGTTTTAGCTAGCAAGACGTTATTTAACCCCAACTGATGCAGTGAGTAGTTGCTCATTTGTTAAACAACCATGTTGAAAGACCCATCATATGGTCATGGAAAAGATGTTAATCTGTTCCAGAAGGGTCAATTTATTGGCATGAATCTTGCAGAGAAAACATCCAAATATTTAAAAGCCAAGTTTCCCCTTGTTTTTTTGTATATCCATGCGACTGCGAGCTTGGACTTTTGTTTCATTGACCCTCCTGTGTGCTGATCCTATAATTTCCCAGCAGTCTCTTTTAGACGTGTCGGCACCTGTTTCTCTGCACACCTGTTTGGTACAGTAACGCAGCGTCTGAATCCTTGTCTTTTGGGGGCTGAGTGAGTCATCCATACCCAAGACTTGCACACTAAATACAAAACAAAAGGGACAAGCAGGGAGGTGCAGCAAAAAAAGCAGAGGAGAGTGGGTTTACTCAATGGCGTCAACTACCACCTACCTGAGGATGTTTTTGTTCTGTCTGACTTCCTTACAAAGCAACAAAAGCCTTGTCAAATTTACCTCAGGACGAAGCTCCACGTTTGTTTTCACCAAGTCTTTTGTGTTTTGTTAGCGTCTCCTTACATTTTCAAAGAGCAAACACTGAGAGGAGGCTAGGAAACTTGAACAACAGGGGGAAAATTCCTGAAAATATGGAGGGTGGGGCAGAAACAGCCCTTCCCTGACATTGTCCCAAACAAGCATGCAAACCAATAACCTTGAGGTGGCAGATTTGATGATGAGACGTATCAATTAGAGCACAGCTTTGATCGTAGCAAGTAAAGGAAGGTGTCGGTCACCAGAATATGTTAATGTCCCTGTGCCACCTCTGCACCCAGTCTAGAAGTGCTCTGTGACCGGCAGCCACACCCCTCTTTCTCTTCTCCTGCCTGGTTCACATAATTGCCTTGTTTTTCTTCAGCACAGATGTTTCTTCAAGGCGCACAGTGGTTTTGTAGTGAGCATAGAGATGGCTTCTCTGTGAGAGTTGCGCTCTCTAATTACGCCACAGAAAGATGCCGAATACTACAGCTTGCTCATCCACACTTATGTACCCACCAGTGAAATTGTATTGGCAGAGAGGGGGTTAGGCTCGAGAGCTATTGTTTTTCAAACTATTTGAGCATTGGATTACATTCCTAAACATGTTCCAGCATGATTGTTTCCTGTTTCCTGGGTCTGTGTGCAAACATTTTTATGTCAGAATTTGAGCAACATCAGAAAACATGATTCCTGGAATAGTGGCGCTTTCTTACATGTGGGCTTTATGATCAGATTTCCATCTTATTAAGAACAGGGACTGTTAATCAATAACCAGTGCTGCGGTAACACACATGCCAGTACACCAAAGCTGGGAGCTTGATACATTGTGTAGAATCTCAGGAATCGCAGTTAGACGAGTCTAATCAATGCAATGAAATTTTTGGACAAAAATGCAATCTAGGTTGTTGGGATTTAATTCATTAGTTTGTTTACAGTCATGGAAAACTCACCTAATGCATCTTTTGGACAGTTGGAGGTATCCGGACTACCTGAAAGAACCACACAGAAAGGGCCATTTTTCGACCCAGTCGTAATTCATGCTATCTCACTACCACTGGGATTCATGGTTCAAATGCCATGTGGTGCTATTGTTAAGATAGGTGTTTGCATGCAGACATGGGAAAGAAAATTGGTATTCAGTCTGTGGGGTGTTGCTGCATTGGACACAGGGTTTAGAGAAGGACAGACACTCTACAAGCCTGACCAGGGTCAGTTGGGGATTCAATAGAATTAATGTCTTAATGCTGGAAAAACCGAACAACTGTTACCCATTTTCTGCTTTTGTTTACCTATGCACCAGCCCAGTATTTACCTAGCACTTGTGCTAGTTTTTAACCTGGATACAGCCATGTTGTTTTTAAATGCTTTAAGTCTATAAGTGCTAAGGTGTGTTCCAAACCGCAAACTTGAGCACTTTGAGCATGAGGTTTTAGTTCATCTGAGATATACAATAAAAATCAGTGCACTCTGTAGTACCAGGAGGTTGCACAAAAAATGCCCCCTAAATACAGTGTGAAATGATTGACACTACAAGCACTAAACAGACACCATTTTGCTTATGTATGGTCAGGGGCGGGACTTTCACCGATTAATACCGGCCATTGCCTAATGCAACTGGCAACTGCGTTAATGAAATGATTCATTAGTAGAAGGTTAAATAAAAATATCAGAGATAATGATTTTTTTGGCAGACAAGAAAATGTGGTCCAATGTTAGTTTGTCACTTCCCCTAAAGTGTAGTGATCCTTTTAAGATAACAGTAACCCATGAAAGTGTGCACTAAGATGCAAGTGTTCAGAGCACGCTATGCACTAAAACTCTTGTATTTGCCTTTTTTGCCCATTTCCTCCCCTGTGCGTTCCTTCCCAACTGCTGCCTTGCTCAAAACAGTTCATTTCAAAACGGCTATTAGATAACTTTATGTAGCATGTCTGTATCTTGGTTGTAGCAGTGCCATGTCTCATGATTGTCTGCCCTGTGACCTGCTTTCACTCAAGCTCCATGTTCCATTGACGCATGATGTCCCAGCGCCTCACAGGGAGCCTCACAACACCACACACAACATCGAAAGGTTTTATTTCTCCAAAGGCGATTTTCCCCACCAAACGCAGCCAATTTGGCTCTGGCTTGCATTGCTGACATTCTTCGCATTCCATGGTGGTGGCACATAAAACACAGGCTCAAACTAATCGTTTCGGGGGGAGTAAAATACCTAACGAACTGTTTGCCTCCTCCACAGCTGCTCTATCAGACGATCTTAATCCTGCCTGTGTGTTCTAACAATTCTGCAACAAAGCTCCTCACTGTGGGTCTGTGGATAGATGCTTTGTGTGTTTTTGGCTTAAGGGAAGAGTTATGATAATTTCACTAGGACATGTTCGATTTGTTAGCTAAAGCTTTTGAGGGCTATGCATTAGACTTATTTATTGCACAGATACTTTGGGCAACCAAAGTCTTTCCACAGCATTTATAGCACCACTCCATTCTTCAGTATTTTTCACACTGCAGACTAGAGACTAAACTAAATTCTGTCTGCTGCACACATTAGCCAGTTGAAAAGCGAATGTCTGTTTTTCATGTGCATGTTTAGTACTTGTGTAGCCTTTAGTGTTGTTTTTTTTAATTTGCATTTAATAGATCAGTCCTCTATTTGTAATAGCATCATATATATGCTATAATAAACTAAATACAAGAATAAAACTTGTATAATATTGGCACATAGCTTGGGTTTCTATAATCTATACTGCTATGAGTGGGAACCAAACAACTGGCAGTGGATAAAAAGTGCCTCAGCAGAACTTGAGTTACAATCAGGAATTGGATATAAGTATATTGGAAAAAGTATGTATTATTATAAAAATAGATTATTTTAAAGGGCCACAGAGGTATGCGGTAGGCCATTTGCCAAACTGACGTTATGTGATACATTTTGAAATTGATAAGTACGTTAAGAAAATGTTATTCGGCTGAACCGTTCCTTGAATAGCTTAATCAGACACGATCGGATAGCTGCCAGCATCTGGCTTCTGCCGTGACATGTGGCTGTGGTAGCAAGGGAGTGTGGAAGTCTCACTCTTGTAGGCTGGGTCATGAGTGCTGCGGGGTCAGATCTTTCCATTGGGGAAAATCAGTGTTTGGGGATTTTTCATCATGTCTTCCCTCCGGCTTGCTTCCATACTTTGTTCTGAGGCTCCAGAGGTCTGAGGCAGACGGAGCCGATAGACAGATAGCGGTCTTTATGAAAGCAGATTAAGAGATAAAGACACTGCTATGGATTTGTAAATAAAGTCGATTGCTGGACAAGCCTAGAACCCACGTTGATGAAATCTTTAAGAATAGTGATCTGCTTATAGGTCCTGTTTATAGTGTTTTTCAAGGCAGGTGCACATGGTTATATCACGTAAGGAACTAATGCAGGTTTGTGCCTGGAGTGGAGCTGTGAGGTGCAGATGCTGGGTGTTTTGGGCTAAAAATTTGTATTTTATTGCTTTTGTGAAGAGTAAAGAGAAATCAATTTGAGAAAGATGTCTCCTTAAACAAACTGCTCATTTTTTATTCATTGTATATAATAGTCTAACAAGATTACATCCAGCACATGGCAGAAGCAAATACAAAAAGTTCAACCAATTATTAATTATTTTTTAAACTCTTTTTCACCACCGTGGTTTTAGATGGCTTTATTGTTCATTCTGCAATATGTAAGGACATACAGAGGATTGAAATGACGTTTCAAGCTCTAAATGTTCATTTTTATTCGTGTTTCGATCGGACTGTCCGATCTTCTCATCTATATTTTAAAGTTGGTCCAGTATGAGACTGGGAGATCTCATACTGGACTCATCATACATGCATGGCTCCTAGCACATGTATGTTTTCGTTGATTCCTCCGAGTCAGTTGCACGATCATCTACTGAGCATAAAGCAAAATATAAATTAAGTCTCTCTATCTTGCCTCTTTCTCTACAGTGCTTACAACGTACACTTTGGAGCTTACTTACTGTGCACACTCTGACGATGAGAGCACCATTGCTACCTACTGTAGTGGATATGCAATTACACTTTATTCTATAGCAAAAACAGCTTAAACTGCAAAAAAAAGCATGTTCCCCGGGGTTAGATGTGCTCTCGCTGAGCGTGCACCGGGTACGCCCCACTATTTGAGACACAACCCTCGACTTTTTTAACGATACCTGCCCCCAACATGAGCGTGCTTTGTAGTCTAAAAGAAATAATAGATTAAACAATTCCTTTGAATTAAAAACATTTTGAATTAATTTTTTTTGTTATTGATTTACTCAAAGAATAGTTTTAGCCGAAAAATTGCATTAGTGTTTGTATAGACACTGTGTTTGTGTCTTTGTTTGTTTGTGTGTGTGTGTGTCTGTGGCTGTCCGTTATATGTATGTGTATACATAAAGAGAAGGAGTTATGAAATTGAAAGTGTCTGCGTGTAGAAAAGGGATGCTATGATATGAT
>JAOUQU010406968.1:0-11788 GCA_028566735.1 Ammoglanis amapaensis
GGCATTAAAGGTAAAACTTCACAAATATGTATCCCGGTCTAAATGGTATTTTTAGTCGACTATTAGTCGATTAGTCGAAGTAAATGACGATCACTGGTCGACCAACAAAATCCTTGGTTGTGGACAGCCCTAGTAAAAAGCGCTATATAAATAAAGTTGACTTGACTGTGTACCCGCTAACACCCATATTTTTACATCCATTCCAATTTATCTGTATACACTGTAAGTGTTCAGTCAGTCAGACAAGCTCTTGACTACCGACTGTCTGGGTCTGTTTAAAAATGTTCTGTGATTTATAGGTCTGGCCTCGTGTTCCAACAGGTCCGCCTAGGCTGAGAAAAATGAATATTGCTTGTTCCACAAAAGTCACTTGATTGTATTTATTGGAAAGGTCAGGTGCAGAACGAGGAGGAGCAAGATGAGGTAAAAGATACATAAAGCTTTGACGTGGTCTTGGTCACTCTGTTCTCTGTTCTGATGCTCTGTTTACTGTTGGGTTAATGCTTAATGAAAGCTAATTTCAGATGGTCAGACAGGGACAAAAAGCGTGAATTATGTATGTCTGTGAGGATATTTACATTTACAAAATTCAGCACATGCTTTCAGAAAAAGCACCTCAGCATATCGAATACAATTTAAAAATTTACATATGGGCAATTTGGTGATAGTTGGTCTGAAGGCTGACCAAACACTGCCCAATAACCTTAGAATAGACAAACTGTTTCAATATTCACTTAATCACTAATTAGTGTAGTTGCAGCCTAGTGTTGGGGAACTGAACTAATAATCATAAAGTCATTTGTTAAAGCCCCAATACGCCAGGTTATTAATGCTGGGCTCCTGAACAAGGCCATTAACCCTGAATTGCTAAGACAATATACTGTCACAGTACTGTAAAAAAAGACATATTTTAATGTCTATAACATTTTCATGTACATGTCACAGAAGGTGCGATTCCACCGGATGCAAAGCAAAAAAGTCACTTAAGATGCCAATCCATTGCTTGGTTTCTCCTTGAACTCCCACCACCACTAAAAAAAACCCTCAGCAAAGTGAGCTATCTGACAACACTGAGAACACGAATCTCAGCTGTGGCGGGATCGTTTAAAATAAGAACCAAAAGACACACATACAGTCTTGCTATAGGTTTTAACAACAGTGTATTGAATATTATTTATTACAAATGGCATTCCAAACTATGACCGATTTGGTGACTGTGTGTGGGCACTACACACTTTTCTACAAGGACATCAATAATTTAGGTAAGTTACAAGCATGGAAAAATAAATTACAGATCCGGAAAGGTAATTAGCATTTCTCTTCTTTTTAACAAAGTCCAGCTGCAGAAGAACGATGCTTGTTTACATCATTAGATTAGAGCACTGGCTGCAGTCAGATTAAAGAATATCCACCATCTACAAAGTGGCTTTCTCCTCTGATGAGCACAAACAACAGATACGGTCACAAGAAGTGAGTACAAACAACAGCTTGCACAGCCATTTAGCTACTCTATATTTCAAGCCACCGATCTTTGTAAAGTGATGACATTTGTTAACTGCATCAACACAGATCTTTACCAAAAGCAATAGTGTTGAATAAAGCGTCAACAACACCCATCTCAGGAAATCAGAGTGAGCATGTACATTTCTAAGAGACCTCATGATGCTGTCACGGTTTCCTTGTGTTGCTCAGACCACACCTCATAGACAAATAAACCTGTATTTGCCTCTAAGCAAATGTAGCAATGCTACTTTATTCCGCTTTCTATTGTGTCATCACAACCAATGAGTGAGTGCCCAATTATTCTCTAACCATCAGACCATGACTGGCCCAAATTTTGCATAGTTTAGTTTAATGCAGGCCGCAGATCGACCTATTCGACTGAAAAAGTAGACCCCAAACTATAAAATCATAGACACCCCGGTGTAATAAATGATACGTATTCAAACATTCTCATAGTGTTCAGTGTGAACGTATGTCATGAAGTTATAGAATGCAGCTATAGTATGTTATGCAGCTATTTATTATATATAATAAAGTCCTCACTGCACATCACAGACTAATTATGAAACTTCGCACAAAAGTGACTTACTTGTAAGTTTCTGCTTTGTACTAAGCCGTTATACTAAAAGTAGAGCGTGTGACCACTGGTTTTGTGCTGCCTTCTTGAGTATGTCTGTGGACCTGGAACTCATGCAGAACATGCATCTCATTAATCCCCCTCACAGTTGAGAATTAAGACCACCCATTCTGCTTGTAGATGCCGGTTGCAGACCTTTTAAATAGCATGTCTCATTATATGATCGCGTCAAAATATTGTGTCTTTTGACCTTTTTTTTTACTACTGCCTTATGAGAAATTAAAACGGTCTTCTAAATATAAAAACATATTTGATACATTTGTACAGCATGGATGCTTGTATCACCATGGAAGTCACCCATTTGGCATTTAAACTATTATATTAAAAGAGGGGGGGTCAAATTTATGCTTGGCGCTGTTTAGGGGTGCTGTTAAACACTCTCATGGTGCTAATATTAGTTCTTGAACAATGAATGACTATGAATAACCTCAGGAAATGTCACAAGAATGACCTGTGCTTGATTTCAGTGAGGCCAACTTAAGTTATGAGAAGTTATGTCGGTTTCTGCCCTGTAATAGACTCACGATATATCAAGAGCGTTTCCTTCCTTTTGGACAATAACGAAGATCCTTCATGCCCTAGATCAGGTTAAAGTGGTGGTAAAATAGACAATTAGTGAATGAATTAATATGAATAAAACGCAAATGCACAATTAGAATAAAATAATGTCACAAAGTAAATGTATTTTCGTGCTGTTTTAACTACAATAACACCGCTCTAAAGCTGACCCACACAGGCAGAGGTCATTCAGGAAAAGGTGAAAGGAAAAGAAGCAGTGTTTTGTAGCTTGATGACAGGTTTGCAGGGCCTTCGTCAGCTCCTGCTGAGCTTTATTATTGTGTTCTAATTTTGATGGATGTTTCCTCCTGTGACAAACTTGGCGAGATGAAAAACAATGTTTATTATGTAACCTGCAGCTATGGGAAGCGTTTGTAGTTATTCCAGGGAAATACTCGAGATGACAGGATTTACTCTAATTCTATGTAACTACTTTGAGTGATCTAGTCTGTACTGTGTATGGAGAAGGGTACAGAAGCTAAATTAATATGCTAAGCCATAATACACCACAAATAACACACAACATAAAAATCCAATAAAGAAAAATGCCAAATGTTGCACTGGTTGTAAAACATTCTGGATTGCAAGATAAATCCAGGCTAAACAGAGTCATTGTTACTGTGTCAATCAGGATGCCAACACTTCTAATTCTCCCTCATGCTTGTACATAGCAAATATGTGAGTCATGAAGCAAATCCCAGCCAACTTTAGCAGAAGTATTATGTAGTACTGCTACTATAAGAGCAGGCACGTCTAATATCACTATAATGGTTTGTTCAGCCTTTAGTGCTAGATTGCACTAGTTATTAGAATTAACATGATCATTCCAATTAAAACAATTAAGTACATTAGAAAGCTGATTAATAAAAGGAAGTTTTATTACATTTCTATTACAATTTCAGTCTCATATAATAATTAAAATTTAGCAAAGGCACACAAACTTTCTACTATGTAAATATAGTTTAAGTCTTCGGCTTGGTCAAAAGTTGGACGGAAGAATTACGTAATGATGCTTTTGATTTTTGAGCCACTACTTATTGTGGCATGAATTGCTGAACACAAACCAACTGAGATATTAATGCATCCCCCCCCCTTTTCACCTGAATTCCACATCCATGTGATACAGGGACAGTGTAGTCTAGTGGGTAGAGCGTTGGGCTATAAACCCAAAGGTCAAATCCAGGCTCTGCTACACTGTTGGGCCTTTAACACTGTCTGCTCCAGGGGCGCCATACATTGGCTGATCGTGCGCTCTGACCCCAACGTCCAGACAAGTTGGGATATGCGAAGAGAAACGTTTCGTTGTATACGTCTGTATATGTGTAATGACAAATAAAATGTTTATTTTTATTTAAAATTATTTTGTCACCTACATGACACAAATACAATGTGAATCAGCTCTGTTGAGCTCTGAATTGTGTGATCAACACACGCTTTCCCCGCCTCTGTATAAGAAAGTCCTTCTTTCTCTTAATATCTCACTCGCTATTTAAAAACAGGCTGATTGTTACTGATGTAGCCCTTTTAGCTGCTAGCAGAGTCAAACGCGATACAATGCATTCGAGATCCCAGCTCTTGTTTACTCGCAACATCTGAGCGGCCACCTTTTTATACTTTTGGCTGAATTGTTAGTAGTGCACACAGAAGAATTATCTTGCTTGAAGTAGTTAAAAGATGTCTAAATGGTGGCTTTAAATGTGATGTTTGAGCTGTGACAGTTATCTCGTGATACTGTCACGAAAATAGACTAGTCATGGATAGAATGTATTGATCTAGGAAACTCGTCACTCTTTAGTTGTGTAAAGCAGTCGCCTTTATCAACAACAACATCAGATATCTGATCTTGGCCGGCACTTGGCTGTGGATCTACAAACTGGTAGCTCACTAGATTACTTGCACACTGTTGTAAATCAATATTTAGGTCACATTGTTTTGTTGTCAGTTAACATCAACTTTTAACACACATTTTTATAAATCACACACACACACACAAATCTAAATCTCAGCATTGCTGGGCCCGTAACCCTCCATGCTCCAGGGGCACTGTAAACTCTGCACTCAGATCCCAAAATAAACTGGAATAGGCAAAGAAAGAATTCCATTGTACACAATCATTCTATAAAGCATCTAGTGAGTGTATATGAAGATGAATGTATCTACATGCTTATCTATTAGGTTCTGCAGAGTTTATATAAAATACTTTAATGGTCCCTGCTATATTAACTATACAAATCAAAGACTAAACTTTTTTATTGTAAAATTAAACACAAAATAAAATATACAATTTAATTCAAAAATTTCTTTATATGTCAGATTATTGAGAAACGAGGTAAAAATTTTCCAAGAATGTCCAGAACACCAGATTTGTTCAGAGACTGGACTGAATGAAATGTTCCAACTTATTTAGATTAGCAGTAGCTCTGTAAACATAAGTTTTTTTTTAATCAACTCCAATCCACCCATGTTGAATTTTAGTTCATCCTGACCACAGTCGCTGTAGGCTTGCTTAGCTTTTTTTTGTTTCGTTTGTTTTTATCGTCGATTTGGAGGCCGTAAAGCTGCTTTGTGACAATGTAAAAAGAACTATACAAACGAAACTGACTTGCTAATGTGTTATAATTTAGAAAGAGTCTTGATTACTGAAAAATATTAATACTCTGGAAATCAAACGTATCTAAAAAGTATCTAACAAAGCTCCAGCTCACCTGTTCGTATAACAGCCGTACCGAAACAACCATTTAGCATCTAAGAGGGAAATTTACTTCCAGGACACATGCAAACTGCCCATGTCACAGGTCATGTTTTACCAGCACCAAAAGACAGAAGACCTTTTAGACCACTAGCAAGTTAAAAACTGCTAGTCAGACAAGTTGTAGGACTAGCATCCAGTGCTGGAGCTATCGCCAAAGTTTACTTGTAAAATATTGCACAGAATGTAGAAAACCTGCTGTTGTGTCAGTGCCAGCTTACCCATGAAGGATCCTGTGCTACAAATAAGACTAAAGAAGCAGCTCTCTGGAGGCAGTGTGCCACACTTACTGCAAAGAAAAACAAAATAAAGCTTAGACAATACAGAAACTGAACAACCAGGTTCTAAATAATAATTACAGCTCAAAAACATGCAAGATAGTTAAATTGGAAATACTAAATAGTCAATGGCAGTGTTTACGTGATACATCTGCGTAACTAAAATTAAAATTATAATATATTTCCCCCAATGTGCTTTTACACAAAGAGGAATTAATCCTCCCAGTCCGTGCAGTGAAACATACAATTACCAGTGATGGACAGTAATGAATGTAATGTAAATGTAGTTAGTTACTGTACTTAAGTAGTATTTTTGAGTATTTGTACTTTTATGGATCATTTGAAAACTAAAAGCATCTTGTAATTACACCAATCAAGTTACAGCTCGTACTTGATTAAAAGTGTGTGGGATTTGACATCATGAACCGGTCAGTGCAGCAGCCTTGTAATAGTGAGAGTGATGGAAGAAAACCCAAACTTAACACAGCACCTCTGACCCTATTTAAGAGACTTTGAAATACCTGAGAAGGAGTCATTTGTTTTTATGTGCATACAAATATAATTTACAGCTTTAAATGTGCCAGCTAATCACACCAAGAACAACTTTTCTCTTTGTTTGTTTCTAAGAATGAAATATAGAAACAATTTCGCAAACAATTCTAATCATGCACACTGAAGCAGACAGAATATGGGTGCAACTGGTAATTGCTAACAATTCTAGTTATACACACAAGCAGACAACCTTAAAGTGGCTTAGCGATGAAGACATTCTGATGAAACGGAAAATATTTAAACAGGTGAGGTAAGATTTAACAGCTCATGGCCAAACCCTCTCTTGTGTTAAAGAAAGCTGAAAACCAACCTGAACCAACCTGAACTAAAAACACAGCAAGCACACACATTCTAGGATAAACCTGTGAAAGCGGTGGACTGTAACAGACACTAAATGTACTCATAGAAACCTGAGCAATAGGGGTGAGAGGAAAAGAAAAGGACACAGGGATTCATGCAATTCATCATCCAGCTGTCAGCTTGTATTCACAAGATGAAGCATTTAGGACAGCATGAGAGAAGGTTGAAATGACCTAAACCAGCGTCACCATGCCGCAGTAGTCTGACCTTTTAACAATGAGTGAGTCGAGTCGTTTCCATTTTTTACAGGACTGTACATGGTAAATAAATTATTTGTAGTAACAGAATCTGTATGCAACACAGAAACATTTTAGCTTTATTTGTCAACCTTAAAAAAGTCTATTTCATATAAAAAAATACAGCATAACCACAAAATGCAGCTTTTAAACAATTGTTCCATTTACTCGAAAATAAAGATTTATACAATACCCGAATCACCCTGTAAACAGCAATTGCCCCATTAAATTAATTCTTTAAAAGTTGGGTTCAATTTCACCATAGATTTATGATCTGTGAATGGGGGTAATCAGTACCGGCAGAAATCTAGTTACTTACTAGCATGGATTTGTTATGACATTCATATTTTGTGCATTATTTGACTTGCCAATGCACTATTTGAACATTTCTGGAAAGTTCCCAAATTCTTTCAAGGGATGGCCTTTGCACACTAAAATAGGATCATCTCAGTTTTCTAACAAAAGTAAAAAGGCTAAATAGGAGGGAGGATCGAAACCCGAGTCAATTCCTCCCTTATACCAGATTGAACTGATTGCAAAACCTGTATGTGTAATGCCTCAGTGCTATGTGGAAGCAACAATAAGATCATATATGTTGGCGAGATTTTACGCAAGATTTCTACTCTTTTCTTCAAGTAAAAGTAAACATCATACTGACACTACCCAATGAGGTTCTCAAGAGCCTTTGCACTGCTGCAAGTAAATAAAGAATTGTTATTATTTAGGAGTTCTCCACACCTCCATGCCCTATGAGTAATTGTTGTTATTTTGCTCTACATCTTTAAAAATACAGTTTAGTTTAAATTGTTCTTATATTAATTGGTTTTTTTTTAGAAATATTTACTGTTTTTTACAGTTTACACGCTTCTGGGACTGCTTAACTTGGGACATGCATGGGTTGCCATAATTCCATGGAAAAACCTTTAAAACCATGAACGAACAAAGTTGAATTATGCAGCAAAACAATGACAAAAGACCTCCATAAGGTGACCATAATGTATTTGTTTAGAACACTTTCTTTATTTGTATTATTGCTTTATTTATATAGCATGTGATATGTTTACTATTCCATTACATACATAGTTATAACTCTCTCTTTCCCTCTAGACTGCTCTGGTGTCTATTTTTTCAGTACTTTAGGAAATGACAGAATAAGCTAGGCCTTCATCACTTTCTATAACATTCGAGTTCTATTGTTATCCAAGTGTATATACTTCCTTTATTTGAAACAAAAAGAATGGTTTCCCAGTTCCTGTGGTAGTGGTTACCGAAAGCTTGGTATGATTGGAATGTTACTTCTTGTATTAATGCTTAGCGGCACACAGTGCCATTTACTTTATACTGTGTTTACTATGTGAAGTTATTCCCACTTTATATCTATTTGTGTACTCAGGTCATGCTAGGAACACACTATTAATAGGCTACACATGAGATATGCGCCAGATAAAATTCTTATTTGGTCTCGAGTGTGCTCACTTGGGCCTTACACAATGTCTGGACACTAGACACTTCAGCACTTCACTACACATCTGTTGTTAGCAGCAGATCTAATGAGAAACTAAAATAACAGGCATGCGTTCTTTCAATCACAAGACACACTCATTTACAACAACAGAAGCCGTGGCTACACTGATACTACATAGACCTGTAATTCTTCTAATATAATGTCTACAAACGTATAAAATGTTAGATTGCAATATCAAAAGTGGATTGAAATTAAGTTTGTATATTAAGGAAACAAAAGCTATTGCTGAAAAACTTATGACTGGATATGACTGAGATATGACTGGAGAGTAAACATCAATATAGACTAAAAACCTACCAAATTCAAATCAAATTGAGTCAAAGACTAAAGATTTGGCCATTTGGCTTTACATTTTTTTTGGCAATTTGACATGTTTTCACATAGCATCCTGAGGCTTCACATTTACAGGTTAATCTGCACTTTGGGACAGTCCCAGCAAACCTACTGCACCTGCTTCAGTTAGCAATAGAACCATCTCTTTTTTTAGCTTGCCTGGCTAGATCAAAACATGGTTTTAAATTGAGCAAAAACTAATTTTGAAAATGCGCATTAAAAAACCCAAATGAAAAGATAATAATTAATCACCGAAATGCAATAAAGTGGAAGAAAACGTGTTTTGCAAATAGAACTGTGACGTTTCAAGTTCTGAATATCCTTTTAGACTTGTATTTCGACCGTTTCACTTCGTCCGCATTTTGAAGCGGATACAGCATGAGACCTGGAGACCGTTCTTCATAGATGACACGGTGACAACGAGACTTTGGACAGGTGCGTTTGTGCTAGTGCTGGGACCGGGAACTGGAATTAATATGAATCAGTCAGTAAAACGAACCAGTTAAGTTGATTCCTCTAAATCACTCGCAAGCTAGTTTATCACAAAAATCTCTCAGTCTGGCTCGTTTCTCTGCAACATGTTGACATTTGATCTAAGGGTCACAAAACTGTAGTTGATGAAAACACAGGAAAAAATTCTGCCGTTATTTCATAAATGCTTATTAATCTTGCGAAACATTTGGATAGAAAGCCGGTTACTGACATACAAATTTCATATTTAGAAGAGGTAGCCTGATCTCTATAGTGCATCCTAAAAAATAAAGAGGAAGTAACAGTAGCGAAAGCAGAAAAGCATTAGCAGAAGTACGTATTTAAAAAAAGACTGAGCAATGCAGGAAATTATATACGATAAACAATGTATTTACACATCGTACTTTAATACGCAGGAAAAGCCAACTGAGCTCAGGCATGCCCTTATGCTAAATAAAATAATCCGAAAACTATCCAACTGCCAATGATGAATTCAAGGTGTTAAAATATGCTAAAATATAAACAAGAATTATGATTTAATTTAGTCATGTATTTACTTTACAATTGTTGCAGTAATTTTCCACAGCTAAAGAAGTCGACTATAGCTGCATCCTAAACTGCAGTCCGTTTTACTAAAATGTATGTAAAAAAATAATAATACACTGCCAATACTGTAATTAGCTTGTTCCAATAGTTCCTGGTATTCACATATTTAGGGCTAACGTAATTTTTCAATTCAAAAAAATGACAATTTAAAAAATCATCTTGATCATGTTCGGCAGTTAATAAGTAAGTTAAAAACAGATTGTGTACATTTTATCCTGAAAATCACTGGATCATCTGAGATGTATTGAGTAAAATGCTACATACACTGAGAATAATGCTAAAGCTAAATGCTACGGGACACAGAATTAATGTCATTAGCTAGTGTTTTCTTTAGAAAATTAGAACACGTTTCCAGAATGGTGGAAACTAAGTGGTGTTAATTCTGTTATTTTATTTTAATTTTACCTCTTAATAATTTTTTGATAATCCTTAAAAAACTGCTAGTGATAAGACCGCCATAGCCCAAGTCACTTCCCGATCAGACCGCATTAACCCGGCTTATTAGCTTACATGTAGTATCATTGTCATTGTGACTCTTAAACGATCAGAAGATCATAAATTAGCAATGACAAACATGTTAATGATATGACTAGGCAGTTCATCAACACAGGCATCCTGTAACCATCTGAAACAATAGCACTTAAGCTGTAACTTAATGCAAATAATTGATCATATTCAATTATCTACATATCCAATTACATACATATCCAATTATATAAATATACCATTCCCAATTACCATATTGCAATATGCTTCCCTGTATGTTTATGCTCCACATGAATTACATGAAATGAAAAAATCAGTTTCACATAAATTTAGAAATGATGAATTTAAAATACCAGCTCTGTTATGCTAGAATGTTTTTTTGTGTGTCACACCACCTGAGTTTGCTGAACACAACAGCAGCCGTGTTAGCATATTTCACAACAGTCTTTCCAAACTGCTGATGCAAAAGAATTGAAACAAAGGCAGGTGTGACAACTGAAACGCATGCTGCTGGTGTTCACATCTAATAACAACCAAAGAAATATCATTTCCTGGGAAAACCCTCTACACACAGCAGAAAACTGCAGATTTATGAAAGATGTAAAGTGCACCTTTGTTCTTAGCTGGAAAATATACGAGCGGGCAGCCACACTCATTCAACAGAAGCCTGTTCAAATTAACTAGTTCAATTCCATCTTCAAAAGGCAGTGTGGAAATTTATAAAGAGCGTGACAGACCTGATAAGTGGCACGTTGTCCAGAGTACAGCATAATGTTGGTCCCCTCTGTACAGACAAATCCTCTTCACAGGACTGATTATACATCCTGCAACAGATAAACTGAAACATTAGAAGTCAACAAAACGCAGATGTACCCGTAAGCACAACTATATAGTAAAACTAGTATTAAAATCCTTTTAGTATGTTTTGCGAAAAATTCTCACCACCCCTTAGTTAAGGCTTGGGATAAATTATAGGTTAATTGTTTTCAGAAACATTGATTTTAAGGGACGAATACCTTGGACAGGGCACAAATCCAGCACAGCGCTTAGATGGGACATGTTTAAAAATATATAAAAACTAAAACCAATATATATTTTAAATGTTAAAAAACATGGCTAATCCAGAGCAACATAAAAACTTACCCCACACACACAAAACACCATAATGACCGCTTGAATCAACAGTAAAACATTTTAGACCCCATTTGTCCCATTTCTTGCATCTTGCATGAAGCTAACACAGCAGTAGCAGTCCTCAAATAGATCATCATACAAACATGGCGCTGAAAGTCTGATAGCACAGAACTGCCTTGCAGTCTCAGATCCTGGGCAGCTTGCCATAATACATAAAACAAAAAAGTTTGCACCCTACTGAAAAATTCTAGACGAGGATATCAGGCAATATGTCCATAAACTGCACGAGGAAGTTAAGCAACAAGACAACGACCCAACACACAATGGTTCAATTCCCACACACACACACACATTATATAT
>JAOUQU010406978.1:0-11787 GCA_028566735.1 Ammoglanis amapaensis
ACCTAGTGCATGTTTTTGGACTGTGGGAGGAAACCGGAGTACCCAGAGGAAACCCACGCCGACACGGGGAGAACATGTAAAGAAAGTCTTCAGCCCGACACGGGAATCGAACCCGGGACTTCTTGCTGTGTGGCGACAGTGCTAACCACTCAGCCGCCGTGCCGCCAGTCATGATCTAAGTAAAAGTTATTAAAAGTAAAAGTTATTTTAAAGATTTTTTTTCCATTTACAAATGAAGTGATGAAATGTTTAAGGATGGAGTTTCTCTCTCCTCCAACAGTCCAAAGACATGCAAGTGAGATGAATTTTTAAAACCAAATTGACTGTTGGACTTATGTCTTCCTGTCATAAATGTAACCAATGTGTGTAAAACAATGTAATAAAATCCTGATACAACAAATAGATTAACTACATTTTAATTTAGATTAATCGTTAGAATACACACACTTAACCTGGAAAAAAAAAATTATGAACGATGAGGCCAGACACTGTTAGAAAAGAACACCACAGTAATCAAGCATGTCTTTATAAATCTTGCTTTATGCAAAGACGGCCATTTAAAATTCACCCAATACTGCATACCAAACACACTTCATTAATAAAATAAACAACAATCTGATTAGAAACACCCTCATGACTATTTATCAGATTAACCTCTGCCAAGAAGCTTAAGGATTCATATTGTAAAATATCTAAGCCAAATATTTTAATGTTTTTATAGCAGAACAATTACAAAAACAACTTTTGTAGGAGTAACACTTGACAAAGAACGTTAAAGGTGAAAAAATTCTGTTATGAATACACTACATAAACTTTCAGTTTTTATACAGTGAGTCCCTGGTGAAGGGTTTTCATGTGCAGATGTTATATCACACTCGAAATATGTGAACGCTGATTTATTCAGAGCTTTGCAGAAGAGTACCGTCTTTTAAATGAATAGAATCGCACATCTGTCTGTTTTTTTATGGTTAGCATGATAAATATTTGTTTGTCACAAAAATTGACCAATTGTTAGGCATTACAACAAGCCGTAAGTAGGTAAGTTCCTTCCTTCCTTCCTTCCTTCCTTCCTTCCTTCCTTCCTTCCTTCCTTCCTTCCTTCCTTCCTTCCTTCCTTCCTTCCGTCCTTCCTTCCTTCCTTCCTTCCTTCCTTCCTTCCTTCCTGTTTGCAAACAAAATCTATATAACAGCATTTTGAAAACCCCTTGTATCTTCATTTTGTATATTCTGTTAGTTTTATTATGGCTTTTTATGCATGTTCTTCCCATGTCTGCGGGGAGTACTCTGGTTTTGTCCTACAGTCCAAAGACATGCATTCACGTTCATTGGAGATACTGAAACCTTGCAACAGGCTGGTGACCTGTTTACGTAAGTAGTGTTTTCACCCAGTGTGTCCCACCATGACTGTAAAAAAAGATTAAGAGGTGGTAAAACTTAATAATGGTTGGATCGATGGATCTGTTTGTAATACATGTTTTTAAATTTTATTTTGTGATATTACTGAGGACCTGTGAGACCCGCTTGTTAACTTCATTATTAATCTTTCATTCATTTTTCCCCTAATTGGTTAATCTTAGTCAGTGTCACGATTAGATGCAGAATATATTTAGGAAAAGATGCCAATTTATCGATTAGTGGTTGCCAATAGTCTAATTTCTGCATTTTAGTGGGATGATAGACAAAAAGCAAAAGATAATTCCATAAATTTAAAATAAGTTCATAGAACATACATTTTACAGGTGGGACGATTTGGGATTTTGGAGAGAGCGAATTCTCATTTAGATACCTAGAAGGTATGAAGCCTGGATAATTGTGTGTGATCAGTGCCAAGTGTTGACGATTAACACCCTAACAGTGAGCCCTACAGTGATTGTTATATTCCCTAATCTTGACTTGGGTTTCTTATTGATAAGATGTTTTAGGCACTGCATGTTTTGATCATTGTAATAAAAATCACGGGCAGATGTTTTTTTTTTAGATTTTTACAGGATTCTAATCAAACTTTGGTTCCTAGAACACATGTGTGTTCTTTTAGAAGTATTTTTAGAAATTTCTTGGCTCAATGTCCAGTCACAAGAGCCAACAATAACCACGGTGGTTATTCCCACATTAAGACAAAATGTCTTCGGACATGACTTCTTGATCCTATGTTCAGTACTTCAGATTAATTTAACACAATATCTGCAAAATACTATCCGAGCCACGTAGTTCACATGTATAGTGTTGAAAATGTTCTTAATGTCAAATTTGTTTCATTGCCAAGTGGCATTTTATTGTCATCTGACAAACCCATTTCCAGTAACACTCCTGTTTCATATGTGTCTGTGTCTGTACACTTCACCGCCACCGCTGTCAGATCATCAATGAATAAAGTCTATTCCTGGCAGCTATACATGCCCATGCGACCAACCTTGAGTCAATAAATTAGGTTTTTTTTCTAAAAAGTTCCTCTTCCCACAATTCTAAGGTTGTGTTTTTACTTGTCAGCTTTGGTTCGATTGAAATGAACTCTGGTGCTACTGCTCTGTGACTGAGGTTTGTTACAGTGAAGCCTGATTTATATTTCTGCATCTGCTCTACACAAGACAATGCTGTAACCTTAACGGCATTGTTTTTCTTTTATAGTTTTGTTTTAAGGTCATGTGCAATGTGAAGTAATCAGCCACAATGTTGGATACGCGACAAATGTTGAATGAAACATCAAGTCACCGCAAAATGCTTAAAGATAACTCTTTAACTACAATCACATATGTTTAATCCTTTTTAGAACTGAACTAAAGTTCTTGTTAATGTATTTAATAATGTTTACTATGTGTATGAATTTTCTTTTCCAAAGATATAATCGTTCTTGAAATTATTAATAATCAAAACTCAGTATAAAGACATGAAAACAAAAAAACTCTTACTGTTTGAAATACAGCCATTAAACAAAAGCAATCATTTATATTTCATTAACATCAGCCTTTATTATTGAAGTATCATGTTTACTTCACAGTCAAAAATCGATGCATTATTTGCCTCAGAATTCAATATTGCAATAACACTAAGAATGCTTAGAACTCACCACAGAACTTTTCAGAGACTGGACTGAATGAACTCCAATGTATGTCTAGGTATATAATAATTTCGTTATAATATTACTATATTAATATATATTAATATTAAAAGAATGTAGATACATTCGTTATAAAACAATTATTATTAAAAAATATTTGTTATTAAGGTTTGGTAAATCTCCTTCAATCTACCTATGATGGATGGACCTGGATTTTGCAAGGACCAAAGGTATCTTTGGTCTAGAGGTCCTAAATTCTGTTTTGCTGCTTTATGACAATGCCTATTGTAAAAAGCGCTGTACAAATAAAGTTGCCTTGATTTAAATCACTTCATTTTCACATCAAGTGAAGGTAAGTGATAAGTAGAGGTACATAGTCCCGATCAAATTAAATGAGAAAAAATAAACACAATAACTTACACAAAACTAGTAGCATCTATTCAAAACATACGTATATTGTTGGATGCTATTTATGTAAAGTCATAAGTGATTATAGTGTAAATAAGTAAATAGAATTTGATTTCTCTGTATAACAACACTCAGGCCTCCACAATCGTTGTTCCCGGGATTCATGGGAGGGAAGCAAGAGAAAAGAAATGCATTGCCTTTGAGAAGAAACAGCTGGTGTCATCTGACACTTGCAAACGATCAGCTAGATGATGCCCAATTTTTGGACAATAAGTTTATGTCTGTTAGCGTTAAATCAAAAGAACATTCTAGCAACAGTTCAGCATTGTTGCAGTAATGTGATCATTTTGTAGTGAAATACCAGGTGAAGATGATGAACAATACAAATCTGTCTTTTACATTCCAACTGTTATAAGATCAACTTACAATTCTGTGGTACAACAGCTCAACAATGTTCATGAATATTAACTAAAATCAGAGGTTAGAGTAACGACTCTCATGAGCAACATTGTGATCACTGCGTCAATGCGATATGTTTAACACATATTGAATATGTAGACATATGATAAATTTGTCTTAAAAAACAAAACACAATGAATAATATGCTGTATTTGTGAATATTTTATTAATCCAAATAGCAAATTCTTTATTTAACAATTCAATTCGGTTAGAATTATGAAATCTTTGTCATTAGATTTAAAATGCCATATGATGCTCCATTTTATTCTTTATAAAAGAAAAAAAAACTTGACCTGAATGATGGATGCCTGAATTTTCATTTTTCAGTAAATGATACAAACTTCTGGTTGGTTTTATGGGTTTCTGTAGTAATCCGAACAAACACATCAGGGTTGCAAATAAGAAGCAGACTGTGAGCTGACCAGGTAAATAAGACTTATCAATGTCAAAAAAATTCACAAAGCCAGAGTTGTTCATGCAGACCAGAACGATCAGAAACAGACGACGGTAACTGATATTCATGACAATAAACTTTGTATCCACAGGGCTCTGATAGATGGGGGGTAGGGGGTTACTGTGGACTCTTTTTAAAAATCTACAGGTAGTACACTGTATTTAGATAACACATATGTAAACATGATCAAATACAAATTATTTATTGTACTGTCAGGTTTCAGCACAATAAAAAGAATGTATAAAGTATATAAATATGGGGAGAAATATTTACAGAGGACTAATTTTGTGTCAAAGCCACGGCACAGTTGTTTAAATTCAAACATTTAGTTAGTCCTCATTCTACTCCAAAGTCAGTAAACCATGTTGTAAAAAGTTCACATTACATAGGGGCACCGGAGCACTTAAATAAAAACATTTCCTTTAAGCAGCTGCCTTAAATTTAGAATTATGAGCACAGACCATCATTTATAAGTGAAGAGCAAAATCAGTATAAACAGTAAGCGGGGCTTTATATGTATTTAACTAGTAGAATTTCATGTTTTACTTTATCAAAAAAAAGCATTTATTATTGAGGGTGAAGTTTGACATTTTATAGTGGAAGTTAATAGTTTATGTAAATAAAAATTCAGTTTACCTACTGCATTTTGAATGTGCCCAAAACACCACAGTACATTAAATATACTTCAGTCCCAGCTGTGCTGTATTTGGGTCACGAAGACCTACATAATCTTAACCTATTATTGTCTTACTAACTTAAAAGCCCCAATATTGCCAACGTTTAGCTGCTGAGCAAGACCCTGGCTCAAAATGGTGTTCCGTTGTAATTTTCCCTTTCGATAAAGACTTTTGCTAAATGCTAAAATTGTTTTACTAAATCATATGTTGAGATCATCATCATACTTAATTGCTAGAGAAAGCCTAGCAGAGTTGTTGCAAGAAGCTCTTAAATATCATATTGTTGCTAATCCCATCAGCAATGTTGTAATGATGTACCACAAAATGATGCAATAAAGATTATTTTGTACTTTAATATTATTTTGAAATTTACTTTAAACTTCAGAAACCAGAGTTTCTCTGTTTGGATTATTCATTGATTTCAATAAAGTTAGATTTGTTTTTTAAAAACTAACATTTGTAGCATTGTTTTGCATAGTTGGTACCTACCTGAGAAATAAAGGGTAATTCTTTGTTAGGATTAATTAACACGAAGCACAGCATTTATTTTATTTTGTTGTTATTATTATTTTAATTATTTTATTGAACTTTTATTTTATAAATGAACTTATGAATGGAAACATAATTTGTCTATAATTTCAATTGTATCTTGAAATACATTTCACCAGGTATTGTTACATCCCTCGTTATGATTGCTTACTTCTGTGTGGTCACTCAGCCAGTATTTAAATTTAGATTGTGACTGGACAGTGATTTTCATTGTGGCATGAACACAGCACTGCTTTTAACGGCATAAATGAATATGCAATATTATTTTTTTGACACGGTCAAAGCACCACACAGTAACTTGATGCCAATACTGAAATACATTTATACATTAGCATGTTTTGGTAAAATGCATTTAGATTATCTGCTTTTAGCAAATGCGTTAATGATAACTGACTTATGATAATTTAAAATGATAAAGTTAAGCAATTGTGGGGTTAAATACCTAAATACTTCCTAAATACCATCCATCCATCCATCCATGCATCCATCTGACACCTAGAATTACCACAGACAATTTCAGTATCTACAATTAACTGAACTGTGGGAGGAAACAGAGGTAGAAACGGGTACATATAATAAATCTTATTATTATTATTATTATTATTATTATTATTATTATTATTATTATAAGTACTCATCTTTAGTTAATCTAATAATTCATCTTTGTTTACAAGGACAATGTGCAATTCTATCCCATTGTTATTTGTACGTTTTGCATGTCATATTTTTTTGTATTGTATAGAATTGTAGTTTCTTAAATGTATTGTTTGTAAAAACTGGCCTGACTCAAGGGTCCAACTTGCTCGGGAACCAACCTGGCAGTTGTGGAGCTTTAACTAGTAAATGTTTGCTTACTAGACTCGTACAAAACTTGTTTTTTTGTCTGTTAAAATGTAAAGCAATATAAAGTCAGCGGGTTTGTAGGTTTTTCTCAATTTTAGCAACATTTAAATGTATTTTGTCGGTTGGAGCAAATTTGATGACGTAAATTCTTATGCTAATGCTTCGTCATCCATCCACCATTCAATGCTAATTCTTATGTAATCATATGTTTCCTGTAAATAGGTGAAGTTACATCAAAAATGTTCTTTTATTTTGACTTATTTTCTGTATGTTACTATGATAAATAAAATAACGTGTATTGCGTATCACAGTTTCCACTGTAATAATCGTGATTTGTAATTACAAAGTAATTAAAAGGTTGTCATATGAATCAAAGATCTTAAGCATCACATAATCAAACTAAATTCAGTCATAATTGTAAATCTGTTTTTAAAATGTATGTAAATGTAAATAAAAAAAGCCACCAACGTTGCTCAGTATATTATTATGCACATTTTATGTAAATGATTTGCACCACCATGTGGTGAAATATAATATTGCAGCCAAACATATTAAGTACTTTAATGCACAGTATAAATATGTTTACTGGTGTCAACACAGAGTATTATGCTAGATTTTTTTATGGCTAAACTTAAGTAAACAGTTTACATCTTCTTGTGAAAGGGTTGCTAGTGCTTATTAGCCCGAAAGAAAGAATACAAAAGGACCACCACACAAGAGTATTTACATTACTCTTATAATTATTTAAATTTATCTACTAGAATAAAAAACTCTTACCCCTGGAAAATGTTTTATTGGGTTTGTTTACTGTACACCTGAGTTCATTTGAGTTCATTAACCGTCTCTAATAAATTATGTGCAAATTTCATGTCTTGTTCATAACGAAACTCTTGCATTGCTTTACGATACTTGTTTGTTCAAGAACTCAGACATTATGCAGTAGGCATAACAGGATAATTTATAGACAAGTTAACTCATGATAAGGGAATATTTGTCTGTAAAGGAAGACTAATGTACAAATTAATCATCTAGAAGTTTCCAGGATTTCAAAAGAGATTTTTCATTTAGGATCTTTGTAACAATTAATAAATGTTTATTCTTTATGAAAAAAGACTTATATTATTATTTATTGTATATGATGACGTAAAAAGTTAGCGCATGTTTTTAAAGCTATAAGATGATATTTTACCATCCACAAACTACATAGAAAGAACTTTTTGAGAAAAGTTGTGACATTGATTGATAATAAACCAAATTCAGGCCTGTTTCATGAGCCATGTTTAACACTGTGCTGCCCTTCAGCAGTCAATGTTCTTCCTAAAACACATTTTAGAGGTATTAAATTTTCTGTACCCATTTTTCACTATGTGTTAATAAACTACACTACAAACGAAGATCATGTTCCTGAATGACAATAGATTCAATATATTTTTTCTTTATGGAATAAAATTTGATGTTGCCTTTGTTGACGCAGCTGTTGACTGTGTTAAATTACAATGTTCTTTCAATATAGTCCAGAACCCACATGGCTATAATTATCTGACTATCTTATGTTATCATCACATAAGTGTTGCACATTTAATGTGTTGTTACATTAACAAATAAATCAAAATGGCTAATAAAAGCATTGCATGATTTAATTGCATCACTATCATCCAAACAAGGGTTTAAAAGAATAACTAATGCTTGATATATTTTGTAATTTGCTCCAGCACCCCAACTTTCTTCCCCCAGTATCTCATTTAATAATCACATAATTTAATGAAATGTATTTACTGTGCAAACAATTGTTCTTAATTTATAGATTTCTAAAATATTACAAATGCCTTTAGTTTTTCTGAACTGTATGTCAATTATTATTATTAACAACAACAACAACAACAACAACAACAACAATAATAATAATAATAATAATAATAACAAGGTAAATCTTTATAGCGCCTTTAACAGAGCTCAAAAACGCTATACAACAATAATAAAATTCAAATACACGTATATACCCACGCAAACAAAAATAAATAACTAGTACAAAATCACAAAGATGTAGAGTTTAATGTTGAGTTTGTGTGTGTCACAACCGCGGTAAGAAACAATATAACGGCAATGAATGAAGCAATAGCCCAGGTCCACTACCGAATGGCATTAACTGTGAAACAAAGTACACTTATATTATGAGAACGTAAATTAAATGAATCAAACTTAAAAGTAAACTAGGAGCTGATTGGAACACAGCCACATCGGTGACGTCATCATTGTGTCAGCTTGTGTCATGTGATCGGGAAGTAGCGCAACGATGATCAACTGAAGCGTCTGTAGGCAGCGGTAACAATGTTTACGTTTATTTATTTCTCTTGGTTAGAAAGTAAACACGTCTGAGCCAAAGATAATCTGAGATAAAATAGCTGAATATAGATTTACAGCGTAATGCAATAATAACAATAAATAACAGGCTTTATAAAATAAAAGTTTCCTGTGGAAGAGAAAGTGATTGTGGCTTGTTTACTGGATTTCTGCAGGATTTGAGGTGATCAGGAGCTGATAATGAAACACTCAGCTGCTCAGACACTGATATTCCTGATCATTCAATATCACATGTTTACAACATCTTGTGGTGAGTTTATTTAGTTTCACCACTGATTTATTTATTATTGATTTAAAACTTTTCTATTTGCTTCATATTATTCATCTTAGTTGTTATATTGTATTCTGTCCATCTGCTTATGTAAAGAGTCATTGGGACTGTAAAAGGCACTATATAAATGTAACTTATTATTATATTATTATTATCTTATTCAGTATTAAATAATACAATGATGTGTGGATATGAAAGTAACTTCGATCGGTTGGGTAAAATATTGATTTGTCCTATTATATATTATTATAGACTGCAAAACACCTCAATAGAGCTGATTTTTTTATAAAATGTAACACATCTTATTTGTAACACATCTTTTTAGATATCATATATATGTATTTTATTATAAATCTTGGTAATGCCCCAGCGTCTGACTAAAAGTCCAGCATTCATATGGCAAAGGGGAACGGATCTATCGCTGTGTACACTTAAACTTATTTATAACAATGAGTTAAATGGTAGTACACGATTCTGTGTTATTTATTCACCACATATGCTGATAATTCTGTGTATCTGATTACAGATGAGAATGTTACCCTAAGTGCTCCAGCTACTGTTGATTTACAAGCAGGGTTGTCGAAAAATATCACCATCACAGCAAGGTTTGTGAAACATATTCGTGTGTGCTAATCCAGACATCTTTTAAAAATATTAATTCAGTCGTTTATTTCGTTTCTTATTGCAGTTCTGCACTGAATTCTACAGCGAGCATTTACTTTAACATTACATTTCAGTCCAAGAATGTCTCGTCAGTCATTGCTCTTCCAGATGAGGTACGATTATGTGTTATCGTGTGGTTTATAATAAACAAATGTGCATTTTCGGCATTTAGCAGACACCTTTATCCAAAGTGACTTACCATTACAACGAAACACAATGTGTTTATGTATATATGTAATGACACATAAAGGCATTCTATTTAAAGTTTGAACTATGTGATTTATTTCATGAAATGCTTTGTTGATTTCAATCAGTCAGTCATCAGCAATACGGCCACAAGTACAGTCTGCTGATTGCCGTGTAGAGACAAAGTCAACATGGAGTACACAAATAGTCTGAACTTCAGATGCATTCCTGCTAGGTCAAATTTGTAAAAAAATTACATTGGTAGAGATATGATCATGGTCTGATGAACATGCTTCACTTACTTGGGTCGGAAAATTACACCACCACCACCACCACCACCACAGGAAATACGACACAGACCAGCTCTTAGCACAACAAGCATTAAGAAACTGCAAACTGCACACCAAATGTTACAAATCATCTCATTAAATAAAGATCCAACCTGTCCAGACTGTTCTTACTTTGGGTTGTGCTTATTTTTCCAACATGCTTCCATTCAGGTTATTTTGGAGGCACAAAATACATTAACCCAATTTGAAGTTCAAGCCAAGTACGTTGGACAAGTGACTGCTTATCTGTACAGCAACAACAGTAAGATCATAAGGTAGGCTGCTTAGATTTCAATCTCCATGTCAGTGTTTTATTTTTATATACGTTGACATTTACGTATTTAGTCGACACTTGTATAGAAAACTACTGTACAGATACTCACTTGACTTGAATACACAATAGAAGTTGGGTCATTTATAAGCAAATGTCTAAAATAATTTTTTAGTACTCTGAATCATCAAGTATTTCCAGGTGATTTTCAACAATTATAGGAATCAGAAGTCTAAATCTTTTTAAAATGCTACAATCTCTATCAATCAAACACATGTCTGTTCTCCAAAACAGCTAGTAGAAAAAAACATGCCAATGTGATATAATTTTTTTTTCTTGTTGTAACTTGCTTTAATACATTTATACAATTTTCCAGTAATTATCTTTATTGATTTTTTGTTAAGCATGATAATTGTCATAACTGTGAATGCTTTTTCACAAAGATAGTTCCTACTTTTACTTCCTATTTAGCGACTTACATTAATCACATTAATAATAGCAAAAGTTATGCCATACAAGTTTGGACTAATCAGAAATAATAATAATAATTTAGTAGTTCCATATGGTAACTTACATTGTCTCAAACAATGTTAACCATGTACAAATGTATGTTTTCTAAATAATTATTATTTTAAAAAGATATTTTGTTATTAGAATTTGTGTTAATTATTTAGAACTGGCCCATTGTCATTTACTAATACATTTCTTCATAGCTCGAACACTCGAATCAGATTTTTGATCGTCCGAAGCAACATCCTTACTATCATTAACCAGGTGATTGGCTGGATCTACTTCCTGGCCTGGTCTATTTCCTTCTATCCTCAAGTCTATGAAAACTGGAAAAGAAAAAGGTTAATTTGCTGGCATCTGCTGAAATCTAACATAAACATGTTTAATCATGTATTGTACACTAGTAATACTGTGACTTTCTTTGCAGTGTGGTGGGCCTAAACTTCGATTTCATCTCACTTAACCTCACAGGCTTTATTGCTTATAGCGTTTTTAACGTTGGTCTCTTCTGGATTCCATACATAAAGGTAATCAATGCTGGCTTATATTAGATGAATTCAATTGGTAAAGATTAGACTTGCATTTATTATAATGTCAGCTCTGCTACCTAAAACAAATGCAACACCAACAGCGCGATTGGCTGTTATATATATATATATATATATATATATATATATATATATATGATGATTTTTACCCTCCAGTCGAAATCGACCCTGGGTCACTCTGTGGATCGTTACCGATCCCAGAG
>JAOUQU010406989.1:0-11787 GCA_028566735.1 Ammoglanis amapaensis
AGAGACAGAGAGACAGAGAGACAGAGAGACAGAGAGACAGAGAGACAGAGAGACAGAGAGACAGAGAGACAGAGAGAGAGAGAGAGAGAGAGAGTTCTATCACATCAGATACTGGTATAACCAGATCCTGTCATTTTGCTTAATTCTTTAAATTTAAGAAGGATGCTGTTGCACACAAGCAATTATCATTTAATGTGCACAAGTGTTTAAAATGTAATGAAATATAATAACAATACATGAACATATCTAATGCTTGTAAAGGAAACTGGCTGTTATCATGGCAGAACAAAGAATGAAAGTGTCATTTGCAGCATTACATTTATCATAGCATTAACAACTTGTATAAAGACCAGAGCGTTTGGATTCAGTGTCTGCGTGGGGCAGTTCGGAGCTTGCATGTACAGTATATGCCTTTTGTCAGCGTGCTCCGGTTTCCTCCCCCAGTCTAAAAACATGCAAGTGAGGAGAATTGGAAGTCCAAAAATGTCTGTGACTGTGTATTATAAATTTGTGAAGTGATGATCATGAAATGAGTATCTGTCCCGTTTTTGTCATGAATGTATAAAACATGACCTTAAATCCAAATAAATAAATAGAACAAATGATCAGATGGTAAATTATTAATTCTAAATTTACTTGGTGGTTTTATCATTTTGCCACGATTGTGAACGCAGATAAGCAGGTACAATGATCCTACTTTTAGTCTTATAAGAATGTAAAGTAACTAGAGACTTCACTCTTTGCTGTATCTCATTTTGATGCCCTCACTTATCTTCACAAATGGAACAAAATATTGTGACTAACACGTCTCAAAATGTGCACTACTGCAAGTATATAAGTGGCCGAATTAACAGCAGCAAGACATTAAAGCTTTTACAAACTGAATCGGAGAAAGTGAATGGAACAGACGTGGTTATTGCAAAAGTGAGAACTGGATGTCACAATATGACAATTTATTCCTGCTCTCTGCTACCAGTCATTGGAAGAAAAGAACAGACCAGGAACTAGTACAACCTGCTGACTGAGCTAAGATTTGAATGACGTACATATGCTAACACTGGTTCCGTCAAATTGTGAAATGCTTTTATGGATTTTTCCTCCCTTCAAAGGAAAAATTTTGGCCTGGGAAAATGTTTGTCTCATGTGCAATACTACAGGGGACAAAAACCAAAGTACCCACCAGTCGAAGAACAGATCCGACTTATCCAACCAACATCACTGCAGACAATGGAGTTGGTGATAATGATGAGAGATGTGGCGTATATAGGACACATTGGAGTCAATCAATGCTTCTGAGACACCTCTCAGTAAAGAGTAGATGACAGCTTTCACACAACTGAGCCTCCATGACCCATCTGACGGACAAAAGGCACATGAGATTGTCAATTAAGCAAGATTGGCAGATCGGACACTGCTCTGCTCTCTTGACCTATCTGCCAACAATGGAGACTGCACAGAGGGACAAGACGCTGAACCTGAAGCAGTTATCAAAAGGCTGCCACCCTACTACACAGCGCCAACAAAAGTACATGTTTGCTCATTTTACCATTACAACATCCTATTGTGCTAAACTTGGAAGGAAACTACTCACAAGTCAAGGGCAATTCGACCTCTTCAATTCACCTCTCATAGAAGAAAACTGGAGCATCCGGAGTAAAACAACGCAGACACGAGGATAATTTGCAAAGTCCACAATTAGGAATCGAACTTACGACAACCTTGTCCACTTATAAACTTAAAATAAAATGTAGGAGATTAGTGAAAATCTTAAGCGCCATGGCCGCCATGGATGTAAAACACATTAAATATAAATAATGCACATTTGACATATATACATTAGCATTTTCTATATATACTCTTTAGTTATTAACTTCTAGTTCAGAAATGCAGTGTGTTGTTCTCTGGGACTCTAGGTGCATCCCAAATCATGCACCTGCACACTTTAAGCAGTATTGTCAGGCTTTCAGGCTTTACTGAAATAATTTAATAGTAGAGGGTAAATAAAAGCATAAAATCATAAAAAAACTAAAGTTGGTATATATTTTGGGCAGAATATAGAAGCACGATTAAATGTTAGTCCATCACTTCCCCCTAGTGTAGTGTTCCATTTGAGACAGCTCTTACCTATTAAAGTGTGCACTAAGACATAAGTGCTTAGTGCGCACTAAAATTCATTGTTCTTATCTATGTGTGCGGTTTGACACACACCTTGTGATTAGGGAAGGGAAAAAGTAATGAATAATGTACACTTAATATACAGCATATAAATGTGCATGCAGACTGGGTGAATCTAATTTATTAAACAGGACATCTTGCCAAAAGCACTCCACCTCCACTTGTTTAGTAAATTTTATATAATTTTCAAAATTAAAAGTAAACATGCTAATGTCAGAAATTGAGCTATAAAATGACTTGCTCAGGTACAGACTGACTGAATTTGGAATTGAGGGAAATCGTAGGGCTGTTAGCTTTTTTTTAAAAAACGAAAACCCTCGCTCATACAACCATAAAAACACAGTAAGTCAGTATTTGAAAATTTTAATATTTGAATTTACATATCAGGTATAAAATGAGTCTGACATTAAGTGACTTTACAGTGTGCCCACACTATACCTCCTTATAAAAAAACGTTACTGACTGTTCTTTGGCTGGGAGATGGAGCATTTTTTTTATTATAATTACTCCAATAAATCCAATATCCAAATGAAGTTCTGGTGAAGTTTGTTAGGTGATGGGAGGTTCTAATGCTAATCTGGGAATTATTACATCACAACACATCAAAAGTCAAAATGCCTTGTTTCAAAATTGGGAGTGATTAAAGGAAGAGTAGAGAACCAGAGGAACCAGAGGTTCCTAGTGTATGGAGTATACACTAGTTCTATTCTATTTTATTGTGTATTGTATAACACTAGTTCTACACTATTTTATTGTGTATTGTATAACACTAGTTCTACACTATTTTATTGTGTATTGAATTGTGTATTTATATTAACGCAGTAACATTTTTTTGCGAATTAATTGGGACAGTGGTTGCATAGTGCATAAAGCATAGATTGTTGGTTCTGCTATCCAGCCACTGTCAGGGGACTTAATATAGGCTCATAACGTTGCTTATTCCATGGGTGCTGTACAATAGCTGGCACTGAATTTGACATTGTGTATAGTCCAAAAAATGGTCAAAGTATAGTCAAAAGACTGCATGAAAGCTATTCTGTTAATAACAGGTGTTTTAAGTAGCCCAGTTCACCGAAAGAGGCAGATGTTGCTGCTGTTTTCATATGATGTGTTAATAGGGTGTACCGTCTTTTACTCCCTACCTTCCCACACTCTCCTCAGGGGTGAAATTGTTGATTGGCTCTCATTAACCTTCTGACTGAGTCTTAATTATTTCATTAAGCCTGTAAGGGCTGATCTCAGTGAGAAGCTTGGGTTCTTCACCTTGCCACCCTCCGACTTTCTGTGCCACTTTCTCTCTTAATCCTTCAATCTCTCTCGGCCGTTCATCATTCCCAACACGTCTGAACAGCACCAGTTTTGAATGCTACATCAGTGAAGGACTCCGCAGTCAGGCCGGTTTCACTTGACTGCACAATTTTCTAAACTAGCAACTTATGAGAATACAATGGTTTCCGGCTTTTATCATTCATCCACTTAGCCCGTTAACTTTCAGTATATAACTATAGCTATCAAAGGCATACAGATGCTGGAATTATCACACAGCAAAGGTAGTTCTGGAGGGGAGGATAAGGCTTTTTTATTTGCATCTCATTCACACTCATTTTGAGCAAGTATTCGTTCTTAGCACTTTTCCCTGCAAGTTTGACGAGGTTGCAGTTCATCTAACGTGCAAACAGATGGCGGCTCTAGGAGTGTGTGTCCCTGTTGTAGATGCAGCTGTTAATTTGCAGTCCTTACTCATGCTAAGGGAGACGAGCGTATGCAAACTTTTACAGCTTCTTGTACTTGTGCGTCATGCAAATTTGAGTGGAGAGGTTTGCAAATTTCGTAGAGGGTTGTGGGAAGTGGAAAATGGGCATGCTGTTTGGCTGTTTGTGTTTAGCACACGCTGCAGATGCTTCAACACACACACTGTCGAATCCAGCTCTGCCATGGCAATTCATTATTCATTTGATATTTTTTGATTTTTTCCAGCATGCAAATCTCACAGAGAACAAAGCAGTTTGAAGTATGTGTGTATTTATTTGTGTGTGTGTGTGTGTGTGTGTGTGTGTGTGTGTGTGTGTGTGTGCGTGTGTGTGTGTGTGTATACTCACACACACACACACATATACACATATATATATATACACACACACACACATACAGTGGCCACTACAAAGTAAAATGCTTCTTGAGTGCATAAACAGTGTGTATAATTGCTTGCAACCTGCTGGTTTGATGATATGCCCAATTAACATACTCCACCTGCATTTACTGTGAAAGTGTAAAGATATAATTCTATAATAAATAACATGACTTATATATATATATATATATACTGGGAAGGTGAAATGAACGCTGGGAAAATGTGTTTCTGGAACATTCCATTGTAATCAAACAGGTTTTTATCACAATATCTGAGCAGAAACGCAACTAACATTAATGAAACATTTCTTTGAACACACCAAATTGCACACAGTAGATTGTCACCATTGTATGCTGAACCTGTCCATCACGTTTGAATCTGACACCTTGCCATCTCAGTAGGACATCTCAGTGTGTATGGAAAATTAACAGAATATGGGATTGAGCTTGCATCCATATGAGTGGTTCATACTTTAGGATTGGCTTGTATATTGACTAGCAAGTAAACTCAAGGTAGCTATTTAACAAAAAATCAACTAGTTTATTTTGTGTTAAGAGTGAAATCAGATATTTTTCAGACTGTATTTAGCTGACTTGGTAGATGTTGGCATTGGTAAATGTACAATGTTGAGTTGAAATTGCACGTCCTGTGATTAGTTTTTATCATTAATGTTTTTTTTTCTACTGAAACATCGGGATTGGAATTACTTTATTGTGATGGGATAGAATGTTCATGCCCATGTGATTTTAACAATTATTTATGTAACAGGTTTATAATAATATAATAAAAGTATTAATAGTATATCATGCTAACCAGTCATCATGGCCAGATGAATTTCCAAAACAGCAACACATTGACCTCACACATTGGCCTGCAGAGTGTGTACACACTAACAACAGTCCTTGAAGGGACAAGCCATAAATTGCCCTGGGGTTTTGACACAGGTCCTGTCTGTGTGGATTTCCTGTTTGGGCTATAGTATCTGTCTCTAAAGGATGTGCAATTGCGGTTTGTGAATTGGAGATACAAAATTGTCGGTGATCGTGGTTGACCTTGAGCTTATGAACCGATGAATGTTCTGCAATAATTAACTACTGTTCTTGTCATTTATGTAACCAAAATGTAAAGTGTTCGGTTACAATCCTAATATAATAAATGAATAATAAATAAACATAAGTTAAGAGATGACGATACCTTTTATTATCCCACTTAGGAAAATGTCTCATGTAGGGCAGCCACATACAAGAACATCTAAAAATTATAACAATAATATCAAATACAATGCTTATACAATATGCTTTGAGTAATTAGAAAATTTAAAGTGAATGAGAACATTTTATTTATTCTCTTTTCTTCATTGTTTACCATAAAAGCACAAAATTGTTTATTTTACTATGTTTTGCCAATGTAAATGGATTGACAATGTTTATATGAGGTGTTGTGCTATCTTGTGAGTCTCTGTTCTTATTTACTTGCACAGATTAAGAATAAATTCTGGTTGATCCTCTTTTAATGGCCAATCATGATCACCAATTCACCTGTTACATGGATATTAGTGTATAATTTAATATTATATTTGGATTTAATATGTGTAGTGTACATTAATAAGCATATGGTCGTATAATAGTTAACATTAGATTTAGTGTTAGATATGTGCTGTGTACATTAAAGTTTTTAATATTAGATTTAGATTTAAACTGATTAATATTCAATTTGAAATTAATCTATAGTGTGTACATTTAGGATAAAAATACTAGTATTATTTTTCAGACTACTATATTCATAATGTATGATAGTTAAATTAGATGGTAAGATTTAACACGTCCACATACATCACAACCAGGCTGTTAATTTGGAGTGGCATTTTAATGATTTAAATTCATAATGGGTTTTTGGTTGCATTTATAGATGGAGAAAGGCAGGCGGAGGGGACCGATGCCAGTCAAAAAAGAGGCACACGCTCTTCTGACAGCCATCGCAAGAGTGAGGACACCAGTGACAGCCATGAGGAAGATACCACGGTGAGGACTTTACAAACATATCAGTGCCTCATAGCTGTGAGAGAAAGGCACACTGGCATCTATTCACACACTGAGCTCATTCAGTTTTGTTTAGGAATATGATTTATTGCTTTTTTTTACCTTTTATTCTTGCACACATTCAGTCGTTTAAGAATAAAATAATTTGATGTTTTTAGCCTAAATTTAAACAATACTATATTTCTGCTGTCTGTGTTCCTTCACCTGTGTAAATTCACTGGGGCGAAAAATGAATTATGCTAGAAAACATGCTTTTAAGCATGAAATTATTTTTGTTTCTTTCCCCAGCCGAGTCAAGCTTATTATTTGAATACTTATCACATAAACAACTGCAAATTTATTCTAGAATAATAAGTGTATTGTTTTAAAGATAATTGAGCATTAACTATTTCTGTCATTAATCTCTTTTCGAACTGGATTGACAATGGTTTATATAATATTTCTATTATATTATATTTAATTTTCTCTTAGTTTAGTTTAGCCAATGAGTCTGATTGCACCCTCTGAGGGTCCCTGGTTCTACTCCGATTTGTGCACAGCAAACAAACCTTCATGCGTGAAGCTAGCCCTGTTTTTTAGTCTGGCTTTTTCTCACCCAGCAGACTAATTAGACCTTTTTGCTTTACTTATGATGTGATGTGATTACTTGTGATGTGTTAGACTTCTGGAAGTATGTAGATCTAATTTCTCTTGGTTAGGCTTCATTATTCATTTTACATTAAAATTCCAGTGTTAGTTTTGTTTAAAAAAAGAACTATTATATACCTCAATGTTACCCGCATGGATTAATTTATATGATTCCACACCTATTACATGCTGGCATAACATTTTATCATCCTATCGTACCATTTGTCTCTGGTTTAATTTTAGAATACTTTTAATCCCTCTGCTTTTTACACACTTAGGAATCCTCCAATATGTGCTGTGAAACACATGTTTTACACACACTAGTAAACACACACAAGGGGGTAGCAGTGAGCACTTTTAGTGGCAGTTTTAGCCATGTCATGCATGGAGTGGTTGGGGGTTTGGTGCCTTGCTCAAGTGCATTTTAGTTGTGATCTATCAACTCCCTGAATCGAACCAGCAACCTTTCGATCACAAGTAATTACCACGAGGCAAAGTTTTAGAACATATCTAAGTTGTGTTTGATATAATGTTTAGGCCTATTTTTTCCACTAAATCTCTGGGTATCAGGTCATTTCTGCTGACATTATTTGACGATATGTACATTGAGAAATGAGTAGTAGCTTTAAATATTAGATTCTCCTACAGTGTGTGCTCTTTGAAATCTCACATTCCTCATCTCTTTACAAAAAAAACTTAAATCTCAAACATTTTCTCTGTGGCATGATCTGTTAGTAAAATGCTCCCCTTTATTCTGCTCCCAGGCAGAGTAAAGCCTTTCTAAATCCTCTTGGAAATCTGCCTTCTGGCCTTCTCATAGCTTGTTTGTAAGTACATTTGTCGATGAGATCTTATCAACAGTTGAGCAAATGGCAAACAGCTTCATGACTTTCATGTGTTTCTTTAGATTAGCATTTAATTCCACTTTATTAAGGTGAAATAGATGGAGACTCCGATAAATAAATGGACTTAAAAATGAATGAATTGAAAGGTACAGCATACAGGTCATCACAGAGCCTCAATCGATATCCATTTATATGGACAGAGTTGACTGTATCTATACACTTAAAAAGCCAGTCAGAAATAGCTTTGCTTCAGACCGATCTGTGTCTGAGACAGGCTGGGGTGTGCTCAGAATATATTCACATACTTCCTTTTTCCAGTTTCACGTGTTAAGCAGGAATTGGACCACATTTTTCTTTCACTTATTATACCTGGGGTGATGTAATAATGGGTGAAAAGTGGTCATAATGTTAGCTAGCAAGACTAACATTATATAGCCATTTGTAGCCTAATAGCCATTATATAATCATTTCAGCAAGTCTGAGCCTATTTTATTTTAAAAGTTAAGAATTCATTCGGCTAAACTGACAAATCACAATCACACAGTGACATTTTGCAGCATTCAGCAAACGCTTTTATCCAAAGCGAGTTACCTGAATGTTACAGTATTCGGTCTGAGCCATTGAGGGGTACGGGCTTTGTTCAACGGATCAACATATCCATGGTGGGATTTGAACAAGCAACCTTGTGTTCAGTAGTCCAACACCCTAACTGTTAGGCTACAACTGTCGATAAAGCTTATCGTTGTTTATGCTGTATGGCTTTTCATAAGACTTTCGCCTCTGTCAGGGGAAATGAAACAACCCGACTACATGCCTATCAAAAAGTGTTATTGACTGTGAATCTTCTCGGTCAGCAGCCGTGTTCTAATAAAAGATAAAATGATAACATCTTGTCTTAAACCAAAGCACCCAGGTGGAATGGTGGGAATTTTTACTGCACACCAGCTTTAAGAGTCTGAACTCGCTGGTTTTAATCTCACTTTTGAAGGTTAGTTGTCAACTGACAAAACGGGAAACAAAAGCTTTCAAATAATTTTACAGATTATTGTTAATGTCAGTTTACACCTTCAGAATTTGGTGCTCGGTGCACACTGCAAATGAATTAGGACAGAGGCTTATTAAACTCTGTACTCACATTTCCTATCAAATGTTGGTAAGTGGGGAAATATGTGTTTGTTTTGCAAGTAGATTGTTGTGGCCATCATCTCATCGTTTTTATCACCTGGGTTATTTTATAGCAATTGTATTTAATATTTATGCTTTGTAAATAGCTATTCCTGAACAACATACTATCTGGCATAAATACTTGTATGTTAAAACGTAGTGCTTGTAACAGTGGGTGTGATAAATTCATGAAGACTTTACTAAATCAACACTGGCTCTTGTTTCTTTGGTTTCTTCTTTTTTACCTTGGCTTGATTACTCTGTGGTGGAAGTCTTGGAACTTATCACCACAAATAAGTGAAGTCAAAACGATTTATTATTGTGCTTCTTACAGTAAATATCTTCTCCGAGTAATATTGCAAAATCCAAGACCAAAACAAGCTAAAGGTGACCGTGGCAAGGTAAAACCTTTAGAGGGTCCCCATTCAGCAGGGACTCATCTATCTTGTGTGAAGACTCACGAACTGCTCTGAGCAATTATTTATATGGATACACAGAACTTAAACTCAAACTGACATCCAAGTCACTTGCACTTTTGCTTACTGGCTCTTTCTAGGTAAGCATTTTTATCCGAGCTCAGCAGGCGTCTCTCTCCCATCAACCTGGGAAGACCTGATGAATATAACATACTGTACCTTTGTTTGAACTTAACCGATCTGCCTCCTGCTTCTACTATGGTGCAGAACAAAGTTAACCTGGCTGTAGAAGCCAATTCGTTCAGCTCGTTTGTGCCAGAACAAAACGACCCAGGTCAATATCTTGCCTCTTCCTCATTGTAGCGAACGCCTGCTCGGGGATGATCATCACTAACTGGTTCTATTAAAACACTAAATGCTATTGATTTGTATATTTAGCTCCATGTTGTGAATCTTTGGTTTAATAGAACCTGTTAAAATGGTTTATTTATTCTCAGATATAGAAACGCTGTTCTCTACTCTTAGATTTGACCTTATAAGAAATCCTCCATGTCTGACTTGCGGAGAGGACCACTAATACAAGAAGAAGAGCCGAAACATTATCTGCATTTATATATACATGGATTAATGTCAGTCGACACATTTTTTCACATGGTTGCATGTCAGTGTGTGTGTGTGTGTGTGTGTGTGTGTGTGTGTGTGTGTGTGTGTGTGTATGTGTGTGTGTGTGTGTGTGTGTGCGCGCGCGCGCGTTCCAACACTTCTTTATTAAATCGGCAGCTGCATTCAGGTCACGTTTAAAATTTTACCCCAAACAGCAAGCAAGTAGTGCTCATAGAGACAGAAGACCCACAGACCATCGTCCGAGCCACAAGTACCACAGCAACAGGTCCAGCGGGTATTTGACTGCAAGAGAGCACCGCCTCTTAAAAAAAGGATGACATCCTGCATTTCTGTATCGAGACAAAACAAGAGAGAGAGCATCAGTTCATCTACCTATACAATGGAGTCAGTATGGATGAGTCTTAAAGGGCGGGTTTATGAATAAAACTAGAAGTGAAAGACAATGGTTGCATCATTTTGGCTCATCAATTAGTGCGTCGTGAGACAGGCTGGGCCCTGCTCGACAGGAAATATACTACTGTTGGGCGCCATCTGCAGGCGGCATCGTTCTACTGCTAATCGAACCAGAATCAGTTGTGATTCACCTCCTTAGCAATCATGTTTACCAAAAAGCTTACCTGTTACTTTGTTCATGATGATAATGCCCAGCTAACAAAATTACGTTCTGAGAACGCTTTCATAACATTATATTTTGGTTGCGGGAATGTTGCATTGGTACGTTCCCTCAACGTTATTTGGTCAACGTTATGTTTTCTAAACGTTTTTAAATAAATAAATTATTACAGTATTTAACTGGCAACTCAAGTTGCCAATACAGTACTGTTATATTATAGTTAAACACTGTCAGTTCCTATAACTTTTTAAATAAGTCAGTGAAAATTGTAAAAAAAAAAAAAAAAAAGTTTTTGCATGTACTTTCACATATAATGAAACATCTTATTATGTTTTTTTTTATTTAACACAATATGTGCAAAATGTCAAATTCTTACAATCAGACCATTTTCAGCAAAACACTGGTCACTTAGTACTGCATGGTAGTTTCTTGAAACAACATTAGGGCAATCATTCTTATGTAAATAGGGCAGATACACTTTAAACATTGTCAAAATCTAAAATAGAAAATTGGCATAGAAGAAAAGTCAGCAAAGTGTGTTCAAACATTTGAATACAACAGTTTTTAAAATACATCTTGGACAATCAAAACTGAAAGCAATGATAACGCATTCAAAGTGCAATTTAAGTCAAATGTTCCTCACAAAGAAATTAAACTCCAACTTCTCCTTGCAAATTAATCTGTATTAATACTCTAACACAATCCCCCATTACGAATATGACAGACATACTCTGCCGGGGTAACATCTCAAAAATTTTTTATCACAGCTAGTAAAAGTCTATTAACTTATTTAGAAGACTCCACACATCAACATTCATGGTGTGTTTTTTGTATAAATATAAACTGACAATGAATGAAATGTTCTAAAATCAAATTATTACATCAAGTTCTATAATTAGAATTCTTTTTGTGCAGAACAACCCCACATGGCCCCAGTATTGCAGTATTAACCTCTAGAGACCCTGCGTCCTCATATGAGGACATTACATTTCTGGTTCTCTGTACCATTCTACCTAATTTTTTTTTGCCTCATATGGACACACCGCCCGTACCACCTAGTGGTCATATGACAACAGAACACGCAATTGATTGAACACAAGATGGCGACAATCCCACTAGAAAGTTTCTACAGCCAGTCCAGACAAAAACATGA
>JAOUQU010407000.1:0-11786 GCA_028566735.1 Ammoglanis amapaensis
ACACACACACACACACACACACACACACACACACACACACACACACACACACACACACACACACACACACTGAGCAACAGTAGGAGTGTGTGTGAAGGCCGTGGGTGTGTATCATTAGCAGGGTGCTGATTGTACCTGTGTATGAAGACGTCGTTCTGCACGGCCCACTGATAAAATTCATCGTTTACTGTCACCGAGTAAATAACAATAAACTCCTCACCACTGAGAACTCTGTCTGGAGGACGCAACACCCAGGCCATCTCTAACCCTGCACACACACACACACACACACACACACACGCTCAAGGTCCCTCATTCTTCCTCAGTGGTCGACTTCTCTGGGCCCATAAACAGAACTGGAGTTAAAACACTTATGAAGTTCATGAACCATCAAACTCTCACTTCATCTCACTGAGCTCAGAATTAAACCTCCAGATCTCTGCAGTGGTGAGTTACTGTACTTCACTAATGAACCTACCAAACTACCAGTCACATGTAAATGTTTAATATGAGAATAAATCACAGGTGTTATAAACGTGTTATAACTGGTATTTAAAATAAGCAACACCTCCACAATCGATCATGTTCAGCTCGTCCGGTTTATCCAGCGGCCAGCAGTCGTACTCGCTGTTATCCAGATCGTGCCAACCCATCACCATCAACATAAACAACAACAACTGAGAGAGAGAGAGAGAGAGAGAGAAATGTAAATAAAAATAATTAAGTTAATCAAATTTGCTTTCTCAATAATAAACATTAAAACACATTTTCAAGATAAAACAAAAGTATGTGAACACGCCTGTAATAACTAGAAGTTTTTATTTGAATTGCATTTTTATTTAAATAAAACAGATTAAAATAAACGATGTTATTACCAGGTAAGCACATCTGTGTTCTGCAGCTGGATTCATGTTCCTGTGATGGATGTTACTGGATGTGCAGAAGGACCAGCAACTCTAATGTGGAGGAGAAAGTGCGGGCGGGGCAGGAGGAGAGAGAATCAGCAGGGGTGCAGGGAAGCTTTGGGTTTGATAAGTGATTATTAATAATGATTTGTTGTATAATAATAACTAATAAAGAGGCGACACCATTCCACTGTTCATGACCCCACGGGTAACCTGAGTTCTGGGTACATGTGGTTGCTGCAACAGATTTGATTATTGATGTGTGTGATTTATGACCTTTTATTATCACAAAGTGGATAAAACATGATACACAACTGTAATAATGTACAAAGATAAATAATTGCACGTGTTGTAACAGGAATAAATTGATTTAAAATGCATACACATTAGTATTATATACTATTATATATCTATTATATAGATTAGTGGTGGAGTGGGTGAGTATGTGGGGCCCTGCCTGTGATGGACTGGGGGCCCCAGACCTGGTGAAAGCCACTGCAACCTTGACCAAAATAAAATAAATAGCTTAAAATGGGTTAAAATCTATGTTGTGCTGTCGTATATTAAAAAGTGACACAGTTGTGTAGCTGTTATTGTCGTATCCTTCAGTACAATCCCTCAGTACAATGAGTCTTGGTGAGGCGGGTTCGAGTCTTTCCTGGTTTTGTAAAACATTTTGTCTTTTGTATTTGTTCATGTGTCACAACTCCCACTGCATCCCTGATCATGTTAGTGAGAATTTCTTTAGGTGCCACATTTATTGAACGTGTCTTAACGTGTTTCCATCTGTCAGCCAACAAACTGCGACCCAGACCAGAATAAAGCAGCAAGTAAAAAATACATTTTTTAAATTACAGTTTATTTAATAAAATCCAGTTTAACACGAAACATAAAATAAGATGTGGAATTATAAACAAAACGTTTCCGCCATCTGGTGGAAATTATTGGAATTGTTTGAGGTAACCCGTGAACAGAAAAATAAGTCTAAACGCTGTGTTATGCTGCCACATAGCGGCTATTTATTGCCAATTCACCCTGGACACTTCTTTTGCGGTAGTTTCGTATGCACTACCTGTGGATGTAATGTCTTATTGCTCCGCCTAGTGGTCACATGATTAAATGCTAACGCATAGTAACGCATTACATTAATGTACTTTAGTTAATTTGAAATTCAATCGTTCATACGCGGATACATAAAATATGTCATAAGAGACAAACTTTATTCTAGTTTATTTTACCCCGGGACTATATTACATATCAAATTTAATGTTATTTTTAGGGTTATTTTAGGAAACAGCGACAATTACTAATTTGTATTTAAATTTGGTCGATCATTTATCCCATTTCAGGATTGGTGTTTCAAATCCGTTTCTATGATTGGTTAAAACATTAAAATCTGACGGTAATTTTCGTAAATTAGCCAATCAAACACAAAAGGCGGGATGTTACGGAAAACGGGTGGAGAAAGTCTCGAATTAAAACTTATAAGAAATAATCTCACTCTTGATTTAATACAGCATATTTACACTGTTCTATTTATTTTATATCACACACTCTGAAACACCACATTTGATTAGTACTAGCAACGTAAACTAATAAATAAATATACATCAACAATAGTATATATGACGCTAAATGCTGTATCTCTCATTACCCCACCTAGCGGTCATATAATTAAATACTTGAAGCGGTATTAAATTTAACCCTTTAAACTCAACTACTTTCTTCTGATTATTTGTTTCAGCCGTTTTTACACGAATATGTAAAACATGTCATACGAGATGGACCTTATTCTTGTTTATTTTATCTTGGTACCACATTACATATCGAATTATTTGTTATTTAAAAACTTAACGCTGTTTTGGAGAAGCAGCTAAACCTACGTCTTTTTATTTAAATTTGGCCGATCATGAATCCGATTTCAGGATTGGTGTTTCAAATCCTTGTCTATGATTGGTTAAAACATCTAATTCAGATAGTAACGGAATTAAATTGGCCAATCAATTCTAAAGGGCGGGATGTTAAGGAAAACGGGTGGAGAAAGTCGAATTTAAATTGTTAAGAAATAATTTCATTTCTAATTTAAGACAAGAAATATAATTTTTCACTGCTATATTTATTTTATATCACACACTCTCAAACACCACAGTAGATTACTAGTAGCAACGTAAACTAATAAATAACTATATCTTAATTAACGCCCGTTTTTAAAAGTTTTTTATTTAGCGCTACATTCTGTAGCTGCCTGTGATTGGTTAATAAATAATAATACGCGCCGTACCAACTTGTAGTTAGCTAATCAAATCAAAAGGGCGAGATGTTGCTGAATACGGGGGGAGAAAGTCTCAAACTTAAATTTATTTAAATATGCTTATAAAAATATCTCGAACAGCACATTTGATTAGTAGTAGCAAAGTAAACTAAGAAATATATTTATGCAGATTGCAAGAAAATTGAAACGTGGCATTTTGTCGCCTCCTGTTGGTAACCAATGGAACTAACGCTGCAGGTCGCCGCTGATACATAATATACTACTAAATTATGTATGAATATTTATCGCTGTCTGTTTTCTATATGAATGTGTGTGTTGTTTATCTCTTAGTTTCGTACTGACGTTTGTTTGTAAACCTTGCAACTTTAGAAACGTATAGAATTAAAACTATTAATTTCGAGCTCATATGTTACAAAGCTGAAATATATGATCAGTAACTGGAGCCTGTAATGAACTGTTAGCACAGTTCGACACTGCATATTGCTGCCATCTAGTGTAAGATCCCCTTGTTCTTCTGCTACAGTCGTATTTATGATGTAATGTGTCACTACTCCACCTAGCGGTCAAGTTCAACATGTGACGCCGGACTGAACTAATCACAGATCGGAGAATTTAAATTTAAAAAAATTCTATTTCTAGTCAATCTTATTTTTAATTGATTGAAATGAGATGAGAAATATTTAAGATGATTAATGAATGTAGAATTGTACAAGGTGTCACTGAAAGAGATCCACAATATCTGATCCCGAGCCTTAGGTATGTGTTATTTAGTTTATTCGTGTGTTTGGTTATTATTGATTAGGTTATTTTGTAATTGCTTGTTTTAATAATGTTTTAAATGCTGTGCATGTTGTAATTATATTAATAATACGAAGGTAGTTTATTTTTAAACTGCAAAACTAAATGATTTTGCATGAGGTTTTGCATGAATCAGCACAAGTTCTATAGCAGTTGCTGCTTTGCTGTATTTGCAGAATGAACTAATAATGCAGCACGTTTTGCTAGTTATTTAGTAAACTACTTAGTAAAATCTCACACCGTTTGAGATTCGGCCGTTTTTTATATTTATTTTCCTGAAAAGCTGTCGAATTTTAGCTTCACGCACAATTATAAATGTCTGAAGCATTATAATCCGGTCTGTATTTAAATACTGAGCTGAAATAAAAGAGAACATTCCAAGCTAACGTGCTAACAATTCTTTCCCCACCCGTTTTCAGTGAAAGCAGGGATTGGTTGGTTTTTCTAATCCTGCGTTATGATTGGTTAAAACTGGCCTGTGCATTTTAGCAGTGCGCGTTCATGTTAGAGAAACGGGTGGAGAAAAAAGTCTTAAGCTTATTGTAGTTAACAAACTAGAACGATATTTACCTTTACATAATATTAGGATACATTTACTATTACACTTTTAATTATTGTTAAATCTAATGTGCTTTCTATATATGTTAATTTTAATATCTACATTATTTTTATATATTACTGTGGTGGGTAAGTGAGGTGAAAGTTTTGTGATCATATTTAATATTTTATTAGTTATGGGGAAATATTTCTTCAGTGAGACAGATCTCAGGAGTGGATGGGAGGAAATACTGACTGCATTCTGGCAGAAATACCCCAATCCTTACAGGTACAGAAAGTTCTGATCTAATAACAATAAACACTTTATTGTATTTATTAAACAGGAGAATATTGTGAGCATTTATGTGTTGATTCTGCATTTGATTGGTGCTGTTCAGGTTTTTAGTTGAAACTAAAACTGCCTTTAGAATTTGTTAATTATCGTTTTTGAGACTTAATGAATGCAAGTACAGATTTCTACACTCTGCACACACATATTAGTGTATTTATTTTATTGTGTATATTTCAGTACACATGTTCTAACAGAAGACGTCCTTCATCGTGAGGTGACTCCAGATAATCGTCTCGTCTCTCGGCGACTCTTCACTAAAACAAATCGATTGCCTCGGTGGGCAGAGAGAATCTTTCCCAACAACCTGTCACGATCTGTTTATATCATAGAAGATTCCATCGTCGACCTTAACAGCAGACGCTTCACCACTCTAACATGGAATCTGAACCATTCAACGGTTATGGTAACTAAATCTTTATTATTATCTAAAAGTATAATATACATGTAGTGTCTGTGCTCTTCTACATGTCACCTTGTAGTTAATATGGTCTGTAATGTGTGTGTGTGTGTGTGTGTGTGTGTGTGTGTGTGTGTGTGTTAGATGGTGGTGGAACGGTGTGTGTTTCACAATAATCTTGAAAGACCAGTTTGGACACGTCTCACTAGAGAAGCCTGGATCTCATCTACAGTCTTTGGCCTCTCCAGACCGATTCAGGTTCATTTAGATCGTTTTAGTAGCTTTGCATTAAACTTCTATTGATCATTCAGTTTTCATTTTGGTCTGTTTCTTGTTTTTTTTTTTTTAGGAATTTGGTTTTTCCAGATTCCAGAGTAACCAGATGAAGGCGATAAAGGGTCTAGAACACGCCCTTTCTAAACTACAGAGTAGGTCCTTCTACATTCTTCATCTTTTTTGGCCCAATATATGAAAAAATTAAAGATTTATTCTTTTTGTTTCCTATTTTCTATCAGGTCACATTATTAAGCTTTATTTATTGTGTAATAATGAACATACTGCTGACATATTGCTAGTTTATTAGAGAATATCTCTTTATATCTTCTCAGAATCAGAAGCTCAGGTCCCGGTCGACGGTTTAAAAGATTCCTCAAAGAAAAGTGAAAATCTTCCTCCGTCTCCCTCCAGTTCACAGAAGTCTCCAAATTACATCTGAGAAACATTAAAACGAAAAGTGAAGGATTAAAGAGGGTGTAACAGCTTAATAGCGTTCAGCTATCAGCAGTTAGATTTAGAAGTAAATGTAGTAATGTGAAACTACATCATGTGTAAGACGTGTAAAATATTTATTAGCATTTTTATGCTGTTATTACGTCTCATTAATATTTCATGACGCATGGTGACGTGGCTCCTGCATGGCAGCGTGTTGATCAGCAGGGATTCTGAATGAGGTTCATGAGATAAAATATTTTCTTCTAAACCACAGAATATCTTAGGAAAGAAAAATGATGAAACGTGTGAAGCATCTTAATTTACTGGATTTAAAACCACAGGGCCGAATTTGACTTGAAATTCAATTTCAGGCTCAGATGAAAATCATTTTTTTATTAGTAACTGATTGTTTATCGTGGTCGTTTATATGATGTTTCATTCATTAATTCATTCCATTTTTTGTTTAATGTTCTTATTTTAATGTATTGGTACTGAGAGGTGAAAGTTTAGCACTTAAACTTTAAAGTGAAGACATTTCTTTCATCATAGTGGTTATTTTATTTAAAAAGTGCAAAAAAAAGTTTCTTAAAGACACATTAGGCAATCTCGGGTTCGATCTTTCAATCTCGAACTTTCATTTACATCTACTGTCAATAAATTAATCTGACCTCAACCCGTACAGAGTGTCTGAGAGAACTTTCATTTAAACTACTCGTTTAATCCTCTAAAATACTCCTGAATGTTGCCTAGTGTATTTTTAAGATATAACATTTATACTATATTGTGTACAATATAAACTTATTTCAAATAAAAACTTTTATGGACAGCAGTGTGAGTGTGTTACACATGTCCAAACTAATATAATAGTTTATAAACTGTTATTTGTGCATGTGCTAGAGTATCGACTATTTCATGTGTGTAGAGAGTGTAAGAAAGAATTGTTATGCTTTTATTTATTATGTGTATGAAATTATTACTGCAATGTTTAAAAAAATGACTATAATTGTATCTTGGTGTATTTTATCCTGAATTGTTTTATAGTAAAACTACTAGACTTGCTTGGTACTGAGTGTCATTATTAAATCACAAGATCTTTTGGTGGTGTTAAAGGTTGGCACCGTGTGGGAACGTGGGTTTAGTCACTACAGATCTGCACTACACTTTGTGAATGGTACAGTAACAAGCTTGTACTACACAAATAACATCATTAATTCAGTCATTGTGTATCTGCATGCACAAAACCGAACTTCTTTCATCTTTATGATGCTGCTCTATCTTATCAGGACTCATTATTAGAGAACGACTGGTGGAGACTGAAGGACTCTGAACCTCTGAGATAAACTGAACCCCTGAGTAGAGACTCAAAACTGACCCATTAAGAAATGTTAGATGCTTCAGCAGATAATAAAGTCGACTTGTAAACAGCAGGAAATCTTTGTGAGCTGGAATTGATGCTCAAGAATAAAAAAGTTATAAATAAGCTATTTCTGTTGGTTTAAACTCTCCACTCTTGTTGGCTTTCTTTACAAGAAATTGTTTGAAATGAACTTATAACTGTGTGGTTGAACTGGTTTCTGCGTGTGTGTGTGTGTGTGTACACGTGTGTGTGTGTGTACACGTGTGTGTGTGTGTGTGTGTGTACACGTGTGTGTGTGTGTGGGTTCTGATAACTCCATCTCTTGTCTACACAGTTTCATTCTCTCAGCGTCACGAGCCTGAAATTGTTTTGTTAGATTTGTAAAAAGTTGTTTATATGGTTTGATTAGTTTTTAAAGTCATGTACCAACCGCTTGTCATTTCTTAAGAAGAGAAGAGACACACCTTTCTGTTAGTTTCTCTTTTATTTGTTTCCTTGTTTGGTGTAAAAGTTGTCAGTTGTTCTTCAGGTAGGTTAATTCATAATTCTTTATTTATTTAGAATTTGAATCACATTAAAACATTTTTAATGGTTTTGTTCATGTTTAATGTTTATAATAAAGTGTGAGTTCAGGAGTGTTTCAGCAGAAATATTCCAGAATCTTAAATAAAACTGATTTTTATTTAACAGTGTTTGTGTGTAACAGCAGATTTTTTTTAACTTCTTTTGTCAAACCTAAAACTAGTTGTAGTCTAGTGGTTAAACTACAGGACTAGTAATCTGAAAGATGCTGATATAAACTACACGACTGTCAGGATGTTATTTTTGGGCCCTTGAGCAAGGCTCTTAACCTGCATTGCTCTGTCTGAACCTATTAAATTAAATAATCTGCTAAATGTTTCTCTGAATATATTAAATACTTGATGGTTACCTTGTTAGTAATTTATCCATCTGAAAAACTGCAGGACTTCAGACAACAACAGAATATTAAAACTTATCTGATGTTTTTTTTACATGTTAAGTCTGTTTAAGTTTGTTAGAGACACAATCAGGAAAATGTTTTAATAAGTGAATAAATCTCTGTGTAAGATGATTCCATGTCTTGTTTTGTAGTTTTGCTTATTCAGTCTCCCAGAAGTCCAGATCAAACCCAGAAGATCAAACCTGGTCATAATAAACAGTAACAGATAATCCGATTATAAACTTTCAAATTTCAAGATAGAATGAAGAAAAACTACTAAAGTTCTTAAACCATTAAAATGACATAAATAGTTCAAAGGACTCGAAGGTTTTTTTCTCTTTATTTCAGAAATGAAGAGTTTTTGTTTCCTGATTCTCTTCCTCCATCGTGCTCGCTCAGGTAAAACTGATTCTTCTTTATCACATTTAACAATTGGTGATGTCGGTCTCCACTCATTTACAAGAAATAAAGTTTTGTGTAAATAAATTTGTGCAAAATCATCTAGATTTTTCTTCACTGTCTGTTTTTGAGTCCAAAATGCTAATCTGTAAAAACCTAAATATGGTGTAATGTACATAAAAATGAACCAGGGACAATAAAATACATGTAATTATTTATTCTTTCAGTTCTTTCGACCAAGGAAAATTTCTAGTTTATTGGTCTAGTAAAAGTCACGTCATTTTATTCATGTTGAACTTTGTTCACACATCCAGAGTTCCTTTAACTGTTTTATATCTGTTTTATTAATTACAGCAGCTTTTATTAAACTGGATCACATTTAATTACTGTGTGTGTGTGTGTGTGTGTGTGTGTGCGTGCGTGCGTGCGTGCGTGCGTGCGTGCGTGCGTGCGTGCGTGCGTGTGTTTAGTGCATTCTCCAAGTGTGTCCCACCGTGACCTTAAATAGCATCTTTAAGAAACAGTAGTGGTTATAAATTGTACTTTTTAAAAGTAGAAGTACTCTGGAAAAACTGATTTAATTACAGTGATTAGGTAATTACAATTAGTCACCTCTAGGGCAGATTAAAGGTCTGACGGTGCACCAACAACGTGTTTGGAAGCCGGATGAACCCCGTGGACTTCATCACTCGGTAACCACGCCTCTGATTGTTTAGGTTTAAAAGAAGGCGAGTCATGAAAACAATGTCAGTGTCTCTCAGAGATAAGAATGTCATAATGAATACAAATTATCATTGTTAATGTCACATCAGAAACAACTATAAAGTACACGTGAGAAATAAAATGACATCACTGAAAATACACCACCTCACAGCTTCATGAACATGCACTTGTGAAATGTTAATGTTAATATTACACAAAGTACGCAGAGGTCTTACGATAAAACACATGATTGAGAAAATAACTTGTGTCCTGCTAGATTTTATTGCTCAGTATTAAGCTATTGTGATCTGTTTCAGTTAGGCGTCCCTTCTCCTGAGCTCAAGTTGTCCACTAGTCATAAGTCAGATGTGACTTAGAAGTGTTGTAGATCTTTAAGATTAAGTATTAACCCCTTAAGTCATATATGTTTTTACAATAAACATAAAATCATTATTTGTGTTCTAGCTTATGAAATGTTTTTAGATACGTATTACATGAACACGACCATATGATAAAAGGATAAATAATCTGAAGTGTCATATTACATCCTACTGTTTATGATTTAATCATTGTTGAATTAATTAATTTAAAGTAATTTATTAAATAGTTTTAAATTCATTATTAGACTTGTATCAAATATTTAAAACATCTCTAGTGACCCATCTGTTGGAAGCCACTGTATTAAATAATCCACTTTTATATGTTGTTATATGTTTATATATTATATTTATACAAATGAACAACTACTGACATTGACAACATACTAAAATTATCTCCCATTTGTGGTAAAGATTTTATCCTCAAATTGTTACGTGTGGTTAGCAGACGTGTCCTGGTGGTCAGTGAATCGAGCTGGAGATGGGAAGGTTGCAGATTTGATGCAGACACAACTCAAGTGCCCTTGAGAAAAGCACCAAACCCTTAACCGCTCCCTGGGGTGCCGTGATTAGGACTGACCACCGTGCTGGGTGCTTGTTCTCACTGTACACGCGTACAGTGTAAATATGTGTTTTAATGTATGGGTTGGGTTAAATACAGAGGAAAAATTTCTTCTGTGTGTAAAAATAATTTTCACAGTGATGAAAATGGTCTTCTAAATTCTAATTCAGGATGTTTACAAGATTTCAGTACATTTGCAACGATCAAATAGTGATGGCAAGACGACTGGGTAAGAATGCCTTTAAAACAAATCTTGTGGAGTATTCTGCAGTTGTCAGTATCTATATGGTACAGTGATACATTGGTGACAGGTTCATAGATACACAAAGGAAGTGAAGGATCGCCCATGTAGGTCAATCCTACATTGCCCAAAACTATTTCTTTGTCAGTTTAATTTTCTTATAGTATTAAGGTAACAAATCATATCTTTGTCTTACAAAACAGTCTAAGTTTAAGCTTATATTAAAAAAGTCTTACTAAGTAAAAGTTTACTACATTTAATATAAACATTTACATTATTTTTTTTGTTTGCTGCTTCCTTGCAGTGCACAGACAAGCATTTGTAGGTCTAATTGCTGATAAAATGAATGCTGGTTCGGATAGATATGCATCCGGATGTTTAGCGTACTAAATTACTACTTTCTCCTGAAATCTTAATGATGTTGAGGTACACATCAGTCCAGTGGCAGTGCAAAATAAATAAAGGGGTCACCATAATGTATCTATCATGTCTGAAATTAGAAGGTGGACCATGGATGACTAACAGTATGCCACATTCTAGTTTGTTGTTGTCCTAAATACTCCTGTCAGAAGATTATAAAATAACACAGAAACATATTAGCATTAACTTTTCATGTTGCACTGAACAGAGCTGGCATACTGATCACTAATCTCCATTTTTACACACAAACAGGGACATTTTAGGTCTCAATAAGCAATAACAGCCCCAGGCTCTGTGTCTCATAATTATACCGGCTCGTATTAACGTAGCACCGTTGGGAACGAATCTTGTTTAATTATTGTATCAAACACTAATTATCATCCTGTTACCTACAATGCCCTCATATATTCAGACACAAGGTGAACTCCAGAGCTTAAATTGTGTTGAGGAAAAGTAGAGCTAGTGTAGACGGATGGATTCTGCTAGCACACCAGTGTTGAGTCTCTGGAGCTCTGATTGGTTGGGTTTTAGCCTTCCTTCCTTTGACTATGAACATTGAACATCTTGTACTAGGTTGGTTGTAGTTTTGGAATATGACAACACCGAATGACAATGTGTTCCTGGCATAGTTTTTTGTTATCTTGATAACACATTTGATGGTTTTGATGGTCAAAACCACTTTAAAATCTAACCAACACCCATTTTAGCTGAGGAAATGATACCGTGTTTCCCCGAATATAAGACAGCGTCTTACTTTCTTTTTATCCCCAAAAGCCCCACTATGTCTTATTTTCG
>JAOUQU010407021.1:0-11784 GCA_028566735.1 Ammoglanis amapaensis
GCCACTTACTGGTATGGAGTGTCACGTCTTCCTTTGTGATGCCGTTCAAATTAAAAGTCCCAGAAGTCCTTTGATGAGACGCAGCGTTTTTCTTTCCTGCGACTAATCGAACAATGGAATTTGTCCGACTAGTAATTTTTTTGGTCGACCAACGATTAATCGATTAATTGCGGTCAGCCCTAGTAAACATTCAAATTAAACTTAAAATGTAGGGATGTTAGAAGTGGCTTTATCATGTTGATTACCTGGGGAAAGCAGTTGTCGAGGTGACTACTGGTCCGAGGTCACACTTCGTCTCCTCTGAGATGGGAGGCTTTGAAAACATAAGTGACCGGGTTGTGAGGTCAGCCATGATCTTCCTCATCCTCGAGGAGTACAGATCCTCAAAACTTAGAAGCTGGCTGCCTATGATCTGTTCTGCACATCACACTGGACGTTGTAGTTTATGTTTGATGTGCAGAGACGATGAACCGTACCAGACAGTGATGGAAGATGTAATTACTGACTCAATGATGGCGGTGTGGAACTGAACCAGCAGTGTTTGAGTCAACCTTAAATTTTTTAGCCTGCCTCAGGAAATACAAACACTGCTGGGCTTTTTTCATAGCAGCAGTGCCATATCTGATTAGGTTAAATAAACACCAAAGCCATTCGGCATGTTCTTGGCTATGGAACATGCTTGTTTTATTTTTTGTGCGTTTTGATTAGCTGCATTTTTTTATTGGGCTTTTTAACGTCATGTTTTACATTCCAGGTCATATTCATGATAGGAAACGGTCATACATCACACATTTTAATTGATCATATTGATCGCAAGTCATTGACAAATTTGAATCTTTATACCTGTCTTACTTGCATGTTTTTGGGACTGTGGCGCACCTGGTGTAAACCTTTACAGACACACTGAGAAAACATGCAAACTTTGTACAGAAAGAATTGTTTGTTCGAGATTTATTGCTGTGACGAGACTGTGCTGACCTTTTAGCCACTGTGCTGCCCAATTTTTGATATATATTTTTTTATTATTAGAATTTTAATCATTTATAAGTATATATGTCTAATAAGTCTAAGTGTAATTGTTTAAAAGTATAATTGCAAAAGATCTGTGTGTAACTTAGCTGTAGAATCTGAGTACAATCTTTTAAGTGCTTGTTCTAGCAAGAAAAATGTCTAAATCTAATTGTTTTAGTCATCATTCTAAAGTGCATCGGTTTATTTTCTTCTCACTTTTCTAATCATTGGTTCGTGTTGTAGAGCATCTCATGTGTTGTCTAACGCTTGCGTGTGTATTTTAGATCGATGATGGCAGTGGGATGAAGCGAGAAGCTACTGTGGATGAAGTAATTAAGATCGTGGAAGAACTCACCAGGATCCACTAACCTACTTAACAACGTTCTGTACATAGATATAAATAAATCAACAGGTGGGAGTGCGGACGACTTGATGTGTGTTAAGGACGATGATGAGATTTTCTGTGTCTCACTTGACTGTTCAGGTCCATCCTTGTGTATCTAAATTCATGCACATGTTTTCATAGAACTGATAGTACAGATATTACTAAAGGACAGATTCTCTAGACTCTGTGAGTGTGAGAGTTTATTGTGTTCTCTCTATTGTGAGGTCTGTATGAGTTTGTATGATAAATGATGACATTTGCGCTTTGATAGTTGTGTTGCTAAGACGTACTTCCAGCTTTCACTGAATGGCAGAAGTTGGCTAATTACACAGTGGGTGGGCTGAATAGATTTTTATTAGTGACATTTTGTCAGTTTGCAGTTTCCCCCTTCAGTCGTTCATTTTAATAAAGTTTGCTTTAGTTCTTTCTGATTTTGACTTTTTTGTTCCTGTCCACTTGCTTTGTTCAAGGTTTAAAATCTATTGTTTGTTTAAAATGTCAAGACGGTCAGACAGGAACCAACGACGTCTACGGCTTTTATTTTTCGACAGCTGGATTTAAATTAGTTTACAGAGACATAATAGTTAACTTCAGCCACAGATACTGTAGTGATAGAGAAGGGATGTGGGTGGTTCGTTACTCATGTGCCACCAGATTTAAAGCCTCATTTGGGTCTAAAATGTTAAAATATATATATTTGTTTACAGTATCAGTCCTCAGTCATTTGATTTTCTGGACCGCTTGTATTGTTTGTATTGTATATTAATATTGACTTACAGACTTTAAAGGCAGATATAAAATCATGTAGTAATCAGAATATGGTTTATATGTTAGTCATGTCATTCTCTCGATGCCTCCTGGAATGAGCACTGGTTGACTGCTTTGCCTTCACTCTGTACTCTATTGGACTTAATCTGGATGTGGTTCCTAAATGACTCGGGGCTTTCTTCTGCATGGGTTTACAGTGGGTTTCCTCCCACAGTCCCAAGATTTGTGCGTGAGGCAAATTGAAGATACCCAATTGTACATGACTGATGTGTCTTCTGTATTGAATAAACTTGTTTGATGAATGACAGTTTTCTATAATTAATATGTCCTAGAGTGTAAAACATGTTCAATATCAGTCAATAAATAAACATACAAATAATTGTAACTGCGTTTAGGTTAGAAGATTGTTGAGGCCAGGTGATCTGATATGATGGAGTCGTCCAGGTTCTGTTGTGGAATTTGCATGGTCAGATTTTGTCACACATTTCCAAAGATGCTAAACTGGCTTTATTGAATTATCTAGTCAAAAACTGCCATTAAAATGTCTCTAAGCTTTATATTAATCTTAATTCTCAATTCAACAACAACTAAAAACTTCGAACATTTAATTTGATAAGCTTTCTTTGAACATTTACTATTTAACATATAAAAGTGCTTTATTAAAAGAATCTGCTTATGTCATAACACTTCATTAGGCTGTATTTATGTCTTCCATTCAAGCCTCGAGAGTAACACGCTTCAATAGCTCTGAAATAATTGTTTGCTTTCATCTAAATTTATATCAGGTTGCTGCTTTATTACTGTTGACAGATTAAACAGTGATGTTCATGTCATCTGGGGCAAGATGATCATGTCCAGAATTCTCAGTAACTCAACACTTCAGTCGTCTTAAGCTATTTATTTTAAAATTTAACATGTTAATGTAACAATAAAAACACAAACCTGAAACATGTAAATCATAAAACAATTTTAAACCTAAAAGGAACTTTTCTTGTCAGTTAAAAGCTTCAAGAAAGCAGCACTTTAGCAAGTCCTATACAAGTTAAAATTATGGAAACATCGAATTTTAAATGCAGATATTAACAAGCAAATTCATTTTAAAATCATTAATGATTTTTTGATGATGTTTTTAAGGTAGTAAGTGTGATATCATATTTATACAACAGACCTACAGCTTACCTATACACATCAATCACTTATTTTTGATTGAAATGTGTCAATTTCACAAAATTGTCACCTAATCTCACAGAAAAGTGTGAACAATCAAGTTAAGTGACTTTCATAGAAGCCGAGGACTAGTGGTTTGCTTCTACAATTTAAGCTACCAGTGTAGTGTTTCTAGAGTATGTGTACTTATATTTTCTTATTTAACTTTACCGAAACCTCACAATATTCTGCAGTAGGCGAAACAATATATTGCTGGAAATTAACGGAAAAAAACAGTATAGATAATGTATTTATTTTATCCGATGTCATAGATCTCTACAATATAAAACGGGCTTATATAGTTAAAGATGGTTAAATAATAATAACTATTGCATTAAATGAATTCCCAGGTTGTTTGTTTTACCACTTGTTTGTACAGTGCTGGTCTGTGTTTCCTGCATTTAAACCACTTGATTCAGACTCTGACACAAACCTGAACAAACACTTACAGGGCAATTTATCTTGGCCTGACTGCATGACTTTGGGCTTGTAGGTGGAAATTGAAGCACCAAGTGGAAACGTACGCTTACGCTGGAACTTTCTACTGTCCAAAATCTGCCCAGTTCAAATCAGTGATGCAAGAAAACAGTAGTACAGACATTTTTTCCACCGTTGCCGGATGTGTTTTTTCACGTGGTTATCTTTTAGCTGACAACAAGTTCTTTAATCCCAACTGGTGCAATGAACTGTTTCTCTTTTTTTTATAATAATAATAATCAACTACACTAATTATTCAATATGAGGCTCATGCCTATTTGCTTAATCCAGTTGGTGACTTCTTTTTTTGGATGGGGGTGGTTCAGGCACATGGATCCGTTGCTAAATGCTTAATATGTCAATGTATGAAACAGCAAGAAAGTTGTAGTAGTTTATTTAGTCATATTTTAGGTTTCAATTCCAGGTCGTGTTCTGGCACCCAGTCAAACGAGCACTTTCCATCTGCACTTTGTTCTTGAAATCATGCTAATGGTTTCAAACAAGGGCTTTTTATTAATCGAAACTAGCTTAGGCTTAGACTCAAGCTTTCAACATGAAATATGATCTTGATTAAAATGCCATTTAGTAAATAAAACATCAGGCGTTTTTTTCCCTACGGACTTACTGCAAGGAATTCCCTCATCACCGCCAGGGGGCATCGTTGTGTTTGATATTTGTTGATGGCTTGGATGTACTTTGGATGCAGTTAGTTCTGAATGGGAGTGTTATACAATCCCTGGCAAAATGATACAATCACCACTTTTGGATGAAGAGCTGTCAATTGTTTCATTTTGTAGAATAAATCAACAAATCATAGTAAAATGCCATAAAGTGTGTATATATAAAGTATATAATATATATATTTTATTTTATTTTTTATTTTTTTCATTCTAACCAATCGATAAAAACAATAAGAAAGATATGTACTATTTGTAGTTAACCACGATTATGTTTTTAGATTAAAAAAGAAAACACTTATGGAATCACTAAATTCTGTAAAAAAAAATATTACGGAATGGTGAGAATTATAGTTGTTATTAATATCAAACATATGATTTATTTATACACTTTATACCTTTCTTGTAGGAAGGTTTTCACATCCTTTGCCTTATGACAAGGTGCTTTATCATCATAAAAAGGAAGTCATCATAAACAAACATCCTTTCAGCATATGAAATAAGAAAAGTGTTCCAAATCTCAGTGTAGACTGGCATTTAATATTGATGTAACAATGCCCCCCCCCCTCTTGCATTTACCAGACATGCAGCCACATATCAACAGTGATTTGAGATTTACATGTTCTCTTCAGGAGGTCATATTTATAATTTTCATTCGACTGGCACCAAACAAAAGATCCACCTCGCACAACACGAATCATCACCGAACATCACTTTAATCCAGTCGTCTACAGTGCAGAATTGCTTTTCTTTAGCTCACTATAATCTTGTTCTTTTCTGTTTAGGTGTTATTGTTACTTTCGTTTGGATTTTCTGGATTCCAATTTCCACCCACTAGATTCTGGCTTCTTTTGTTGAGCATTTTCTGTTTTTTAGACATTTTGCTTCGCTTAACATCCTAATATATTTGATGTTTTTTGTTGGTCTACATGTATGCTTCCATTTTACAGCCTCTTTGTGTTGTTTGTACCAGATTTTAAACACAGCTGCCTGAGAACAACATCTTTTGCAACATTCCATGATGATTTACCTTCTTGTGGCAAGGTGGGTGGACGCCAGTTTGGGCAAATATAGCTTAAAGAAACAAACCTTGACCTGACCTCAAAGTTTTGAGACAACTTTTTTTATATGTGCTTTTATGCCTAAAAGATAATTGTTTTAAAATAGATTGTCAAAATGAGTGTCTAAATACTTGTAGCCAAGTCTAGTTTAACACCTAGAATATACAAACCGCTGTGTTTGCCCAGTTGATTTAAAACCTGTTTAAGATTTCGATACACATTACTGAGATAAAACTAATCACTTCTTTTCTGATTGCCTTTCGACACACTCGCCACATTCAAATAAAAAGTTGTTAGACTTAATGAGCTTCACCGAGCCTTATCCAGTGCTCATTTTATCCCCCTAAAAGGATATATGCTCCCCTGCTAATGACTCCAAAACCACTTATGATTGCAACCAAACATTTCTTTTTTATTCTAATCCCGTCACTGTGAAAAGTCAGTGTTAGAGGCATTAAAATGATTTTAGACATGAACACTTTGTTCCTCATGAATCCCAATTATCAGGACTCAGATCACATACGCATGACCTTCTTGTTTCTCTAATGATGGTAGCTTGACACAGCCAGACCATCACACTTCTTGTTTATTCTAGGTATTATGTTAATTATACCTAGAATTAATTAGGGTATGTAATAACTCTTACATTCTTTATTTCAATTATACGCAATGCAACTTATTGAGTAATGACTATCACTGCAGTTCGGTGGAGTTCAAGTGCTGTAGATTATCAGGTGCAGATGAATTTTGTTATGTATCTCTTATTTACATTTACAGATACATATACTCATAGATAAAAAAAAAAACGAGTGCCTGCAGTGCTAGAAATGTACCATGTAATATTGATGTTACCCCCTATATGTACTGTAAAGCATGCAAATATGCTCTTTTTGCTCTTCAGAAATAATACAGTAAAAAATTTTATTTAAAGTTTTTTATTTAATAATATATATACTGTAAAATGTACATTTGCAGGTGCACAATTACAATTAATCATAATGATGGTAGAAAATGGTGATAATTATTGGTTATCTCTTATGATGCAGGCTGATCAGCCAGAGATACATCACAGGGCAACAGCCAATTAGCAGCAAGGAGAAATAAATGCCAGTTCTTGGATTGGCTATTTTCAATCCTCCCACATAACAGTTGTATTTCAACATGTGAAGTTGCGTTTTCCTATACAAGTTTGCAGTTTTTGTGAAATTGGGGCATTTTTGTGAACTATTGTTAGATCCACAAACTAGAAGGCTGCAAACTCAAATTCGGAAGAGGATTGGTGGGTAGATGTTTTAAACAACTCCTATAAAATCCGACTTGGATTAGATGACGCAGGCCTGAAGTGTTTCCCGAAATTGCAAGACGCACTGCAACCCTGACCAGAACAAAACATTAGGAAATGTGAAGGATGGAGAATGTTTTATTGATAAAGTGAGGGCAAGAGTAGAACATTGCAGCAACAGGGATGCATTATTGATCAGACATGATGAAGAAGGAAAGAGGAATCAGATAACTAGAGAGGATAGGGGCAGGATAAAGGGAGAAGAGACTGAAAGGCATTGAGTGGAGACTGGATCCATCCTACATATCAAATCAGTATTCAGCTATAGGACCTTGCTGAGCTGGGTGCCACCGCCATCATGAATTTTTCAAATTGAAATGTCAGCTTGATAGAGAAGGCCCGGGTGTCGGCCATGCAGCTCCCAGCTCTGGCTCGCTGGTTCACTGTAGAAACAGGAAGATTCCGTCGGGTTCATTTGTCTTCATGCTAATTCATCCAGCGTTGACGTGTTTGTTGTCTTTCCTACAAAAGAAAATTGCTGAACGTTTCAGCTCCTGTTAAACTGAATGAAAACGCAAAAGCCATAAAAGATTACTACAGATTACTTCTCCATAGCCAACGAAGCAACATTTTTCTGTGATGCACACATTTTGGTATGTTCTGCCCTCTAGACGGCCATAACTATGTGTATATACAGAACATACATGATGGTATGGAGCACTTTATCACTTTCTATGGTGAGTCTATTGAGTTAAAAGAGGTGCGACATGGTGGCTTAATGCTTAGCACTGTCGCATCATAGCAAGAAGTCCCTGGTTCCTTCCCTGGCTAGACCTGGGGCTTTCTGTTCTAAGTTAACATGTTCTTTCTGGCACTCTGGTTTTCTCCCACCGTTCAAAAACATGCTGGTAAGGCAAATTAAAGATATGAAATTGCCCATAGCTGTGTTTGATGTGACTCAAGTAACGAATGATATGATTTGTATAATGAATGACTGTTTCCAGTCATGGGTGCTACCTAAAAGTCAATAAACACCCAAACAGTTAAAAGAGAATTGAATCTTGGCTGGTCATAAACATTTCAACTGATTCTAATACTCAAGGAAATGTTTTCTAACCACGCTCATTCATTTTCTATCTGATTCCCTTCCACTTTATCCTGAACAGGGTTGTGATGACCACCATTCACTGAGCAAAATGTAGAAATAGTGTGTCATTAGTAGGTTGGCAGTCAATCACATACACTCTCTAATAGCTCCAGTTCACTTTATTGTGTTTACACACATAGAATAGGAGAACATACAATCTATATAGAGAGAGAACCTGGATCACTCCATCTCGGAACCAAGCGCAGAACCTTCTGGTTATGAGGTGACTTGTATTATACCATGAACTTTAGTCAACTGTAACCATTCGATCGACGTATTTTTCTTTGTCCCAGATTATACAGTCAATTAATATTTTCCGAGAATGTGTATAGCTCTTAAAACTAAAGTTATTGAAGTTATTTATTTTTCTCAAATCTTCTAGATAGTAAGTTTGAACGTTCTTTCATAAACAAAGGAAAGGTTTAATGGATTGCACCATCATCTTATGACAGGAAGGTCCTGAGTTTAAGTTGGTGTTTGCACGATCCAGTTATGCCAGTGTGTGTTCCTTCTTTCAGGTTCTGTTTTCTTCCAGAGTCCAAGTTTGATATTAAACTTTGATTTAATGAATCTTGCGCAGTGATCACCTGCCATGTGATGAATGTTAAACTACGGCGTTCAATAACATTGTAATAAAAATAGTAACAAACTAAGAAAAACATTACCAAAAGTCTTTTTACCCCATTATTTAAATACCCTTCCCACATATTCCAGTCATTTCTCTCTTTAGGAAATACCAGTAATGCCTGCTAGATGGCGCACAGCTGTCTGGTAGCAATGTCAAGTTTAGTATGTAGCTTTTATTTTTATGCTTGAATTTTTTTAATTGTGGCATCCAGTTCAGTTTAACAGATTCATAAAGGTATTATAACATCGTTTGTTCTTGGATTATCTGTAGGTATCAAATGTTACATACGCCATCATTTATTTGGAAAAATCTTTATTTCATGTTTAATAAGCATGTTTGAAAGACATTAAAGAAAGTACACACTGCATCTGCGAGCAAAAAATATGATAATAATGTTTTGTCTCTTGCTCATAAAGTCATAATTCATTGAATTCATCAAGACAGTTTAACTGGCTGTAGCGGCACAAATCTTCGCAGGAATATGTTCAGAATGCTTGGAGCTCGTAGTATACAGTGGTCAAGCGTCTACACAGATACGGTCATTGTTTGGTGGCAGAGGTGATGGTGTTAGTGGGGGCTGCTTATGAATGGTTCCTTTTCGTGACAAGAACTAAACCTAAAGCAACTCGAATAAAAAATATTTGTTTTGGATATCCCACATTTACGCTGTGATGTAAGCATCAGGTGTCACGTTGCATTCCTTTCAGTATGTCTTGTAATATCAATGGGTAATTTCCAAAACTGTCAGTACACTGGCCATCACTTGTCACATCCCGTTCCAAATCCCTGAGCATTAATATGGAGTTGCCCAAACCCAAGACTATGTCTGCTCGCATCATTTCATCTAATCAGAGCACTTTAACATACCCCATCTCCCACACAAAAAAATGTCATTAGGATAACTGATGCCCATGTGCCCAGCTGTTCATAGGATCTTTAATGCCCAGTTCTGATGCCTTCTGATGCGCTGTCAGCAAGAGATTGGAGTTTGCCTGCACTGCATCTATACAACCTTATAAACAGAAGGTTTCAATGCACTGTAATTGTTGCCAGTCTTACGTCAACAATGGTTTGCCAACGTTTGCTTGCATTTTTATTCTACAGCTGTCAGTGATCAGTATTAGCCAAACATAATATTGAAAGCTTCAAACTTTGTGGCAAAGTTTTTAGGAATGTCTTTTCTTGATCCAGCGTAATTGTTTTCCTGTGAAGGTTATATAAAGCATTCGAGAAAATCTTGCTTTAAAGACATTTTCAGTGGTCCCTGATGCCCCAGTGAACAGCTTTGGAATGAATGCCCAGTCATTCAACTGCTATTTAACTAAATGGGTACGAATATCCACAATCCAAAGTCTTGTTAAAACAGAAGAGCTGTTATTATTATAGCTGAAACAATCACATAGAGGTCACTCAATTTATACCAAGTGTGTAACCTACAACTGTGTAAATTTGGATGTCCAACAAGCTTTTGGTCAGTTGTACATTTAGCCATATAGTGTGTGGTCTATATGATCACTAATTACTCTTTGACCAACCATGCATAGAATAACTCAACATATTAACTCCCTTTAGTTGCATCAAGCAAATCCAAGATCCATTACTAATGTGAAGCAGCAGTATCCATCAGCACAAGCTTAAACAAACCCCAAGCACAACACACTCGGATCCAGAGCAAAAAAACAGGGAAAGGTCCTACAGGTCAGAAGTGCAGGGAGGGCTACAGGTGGTCCAGTGGTCTGAACCACAACCCTACCAGTCAGCAGTCAAGAACCTATCCAGAATTGGCTTGACTGTGTTTGTATAGAACAAGTTGAGCTGAGGTTCATCATTACTGTTTCAGTCAGAGCCTCTGCTGGCTGGCCGAGCCGTCTGCACAAAAACTGTGTTCTGTGAGACCTCATTTCTGACTGGTTTGATCTGACACGGCAGTTGTACGGTTGGAGGATGATGTAGCAATGAGACAAAATGAAATACCAATACAGTAAGAAGTGAAAGCATGTAAATAAATGTATGGCTTGCATGAGCCAAAATCCAATTTAATTCAAACGTATGGAGATAAATTAGCCGTTGTGTTGGGACTGCAGATTTAAAATCTGGACAAAATTAAAGACAAAAAGACAGTAGAGAACCATCACTGCAGAAGATGATTCATGATTCATTGTATGTATTGTTGTAGACATACAACAACGTAAGATTAAAGTCTTCAGTTTAAAAAGAAAAGCTTCCTCAGCTTCTTCATTCATTTACTTCCTTTGTAGAACTGCAGGTTCTTTGAAAATCCTCAAAAATATTCATTGACCCTCGATAGATGCTTCGCTTTCAAGAATAAAAATGTCCCATAGATCCATTAAAAAATAATGTTCCATTCTTATGATCTTTCGACCAGCACTGGGTTAGCTCTGGATATTGACGGAGGGAAAAAGAGACCGCAATGCTTTGAGCTTGTGTGAAAAGATATTACAATCATATTAACATTAAAATAAGATAAAAAGACGAACAAGAAGAAGAAGAAGCAGTCCAGTGTTCCACCGCCACTGTGTTAAGATGTTTCGAATCCATTTCCTCAATTCACTAGGCGTAGAATGTGTCCACTTTCACAGCCTGACAAAACATAGTCATGGAGAAGACCAATCCTAGAATCTGCACACACACACACACACACACACACACAGAGAGAGACATGCATCACTAATCAAGTATTGACTGAATGTATTGACATTGTGGTGATTATGGTGATTAAGGAGTAAGTACCTGTGTTAGAGCTGTACAGAGTGCAAAGATCCACAGCGCCACCAGGTTCTCTTGCAGCCAGCCTTTCACTCGCTCATAACAGGGCTGTGGAAACACAAATACTAACACTTAACAAATGACAGAGAATTACAGCACAAATGCTACTGTGCATGGTCAGTGGAATGTTGTCACACTTCCTGTTTAATGCGTTTAGGGTTCTGGTCATACCTAATGTATGTATAAAATCAATCAAACCAAACTATATGCTTACATTCATCCATCCATGCATCTATCCATTCATCCATCCACCCACCAATCCATCTATCTATCCATCCATTAGGGCTGTCCACAACCAAGGATTTTGTTGGTCGATCAGTGGTCGTCATTTACTTCAACTAATCGACTAATAGTC